>PYAF01004598.1:1368239-1383971 GCA_007407185.1 Glycine tomentella
TATAATGAAGTTGTAAAATCTCAGTTTTAATAATTAAAAAAGTATACATGTGGTAACTAGTATTAGGACTTCTAACCAACCAGAAATCGAATTCTAAATGAAATTGTAACACTTGTTATGAATTATTCTTTTTAGGATAAAAATTTAAAATTCATCCTCAAATGATAATTACTAAAAAAAAATATCCCTTTCCTTAATAAAACCTAAAAAATATTATAACTTCAATAAAAAGTAAAAAAAAAATAGTTACAATTTCATATAAAAATTTTAAAAAATATATAAGGCATAAACAGTGTTACAATTTCTAAATTAGAAGTCTTTAACACTTATTATTACTTATCCTCTTTCATATAAAAATTTAAAATCTACCCCCCAAATGATAATTACCAAATAAAAAAAAAAATACCCACATCATAAGACAACATTTGTCACACATTCAAAGCTACAAAGGCTTGTCTAGAACAACACACAATACAAAGCAAAAGGTACAAAGTAAGAACTGATACAAATAACAATAATCAATAGCCGAAGTACTATAAACTAAACTAAACAGGGTGATACTTTTAATTCCGAAATGGATATTTAAATCTAGAAAATTAGTTTCCCCAACTTTTTATTCAAACAAAAAGAAAATTACCTGACCCTGCGCATTACGCAAATTGGACAAGTCTTGAGCAGTTTGCGTGGCTTTGGTGGTTTTTTCTTGAGCTCGACGTGTCTGGATGTCTCTAAGCCTTCTAGAAAGTTCGCCAATCTGGCTTTCCTTTCTCAGCACAGCCCTTCTATGAGCAGCTATTCTCCTCTCCTTTTCTCTCTCAAACCTCACCATCCAATATTTATATAAATAACTAACACAAAATCTAAACCGATAAGAATATCACACAAAAAAAGCCAAAACGTAGAATCAAATTGGTACCTTAGTTTATATAGGGATTTAGAAGAAGAATGATGGGATTGGGATTAGGGTTAGGGATAGTCAGAAGAGAGAAGGCGGTTCCAATGAGGGTCTTCGGAGGAGAGGCGATGAAGTCTGCGGCATGAGATGGAGACACAGTTCGTCCGGTAGAACCGGCGACAACATTCTCGTTGGTTCTCGTTGGAGTTTCAACAAATTCTTCCGTAAGTGGGGGCCTTTGTTTCTTGGGAAAAGTTGTTACAAACTTGGTTAATCACTTAATCTTGATATATTTATTAGAAAATAAAAATTCCCATATTTGATTATATTATAACTTTCACGGAAATATAAGATTTAAAAAAAAAATGCATTCTAAATCTAAATGGTTGAATCATTTCATCAATAACTTTGATGTTTTTTTTTTTTTCTGAATTTGTATAATCATATCATGAAAGTGAATAATTGATTGCTGTAACATCCCGCGTGCATCCGGCGTATTAACATTATACCATATCAGAGTAACGCAGCATGCATGGAAAACAAACAGTAAAGGAAGCATAAATCTAATATAATATACATACTCTTTACATATATGGTGAATTATTGTCATATACAGGTCAATTTTCTCAAAACTATACAAATAACCCCTCAGAGTATCAAGATACAACCAAAAAAATCAAAATGGGAGCTAACAAGCTCCAGCCACCTAGTCCTAGGGTTATCTTTACACTATCCCAGCGCAGGCCTCTTGCCTTGGGATCGCTCAGGGACTTCAGACTCTGCTCCTGCAACATAAACCCCAAATAGGGGTGAGATAAACATCCCAATAAACTCAGGGTTCTTAGAGGTTTCCCTCCCTCTGGTTTACTTCCCAGCATATAAACACAGATATAAATGTATACATGGATGGCATAGCATAATCAAAACATGATATACTAATCTCAACACAACATAAGAAAGATGCCTCCACAATGCTTGAGAGGAATCCTCCATCGCCGTGGTTACATTCAATCAAAGCTCATTTTATCTATGCTTGATTAGGCTCATCCACCTACTCGTGGGTACATCTAATCAGGACTTGCCGTCCAATACCTGAATAGGCTCATCCACCTACTCGTGGGTACATCTAATCAGGATTTACATGAACGTCTATGGATTGCCCTAAGGGAGATCATCCACCTACTCGTGGGTATGTTCCCAAAGGGTCCATAGTTCCTCAGTTTACTGGCCAGCAGATTACAAGCAATTAAATCAAATCACATCATGATCAAGCATTACATCATCAACATCATACTCAATATGGCATACACTATCTCAGTGTAATAATAAAATCATCTCATCAATATTCAACATGTATTCAGTACTACAAAATCATAAGACATCGGCATATCATTCAGTGTCATACTACCATAAGGCATAAGCATGCAAAATATATCAAACAAGCACCCAAAATGGGTGGAGTAAACACAGGCTGGAGAAGAAGTCTCCAAGAACACTGAGCTTACCTGATCGTAGCTCAGAAATAGCTCCCCTAGTATCTAGGTGATCTCTAGCAGCACTTTGCACTTCACGCCCTACAATAAGCATGAATCAAATCATCAGGAACGGTATTCAACCGTTTATATGGAAGGGAACATCCTTCCACTTATAACCAATTCAAAGTCATCTAGCTTAAGGTTTTATCTAAGCCCAGCTTCTACTAGGTCATGCATTGACCCTCAGTGGTCTGTCTTGGCCTTGTCAAGGCCTCAGAATTCCTTTAGAACTCTGTACAGATCCATCCAAAATTGTTCTAGGATTAAGAATTCATATTGGCTCAACTCAGCCAAAATATATCTATAATCACGTTTTCACTGATTATTTGGCCTTATGAATAACTTTTGTAAAGATACTTAAGTTAATCCAGGCCATAACATTGCTCCTTCACATACATTTCTCTCATCCCAGAGCTAAACTCAAATTTCATCACAATCTTAGTTTTAACATGCCATATGGCTCAGAACAGCCTCCTGATTACATCTCCCTAAAGAAGCTAAGCCTAATTCCAGCCCTATAACCAATTGGTCACTATTCATCAAATTCCTATTTCACAATTAAATGGTTAAAACAGAGGTTTCTTACCTCAAATCAAAAGAGAAAGGTTGGAGAAGTCCCTCTCCTTGCTCTGGTGTTCTGAAACCAGCGTCTTTTTTTTTCCCTAAAGCTCACCCTCTAATGAAATCAAGAAAATGAGAGTTTCCTCACAATCTCTTATCACAAGGCTGGATTTTGGCTTTAAAAGGGTTCTGATCAAGTCTAAAGATGTTTAGGAGGTGTTTTAGTGATTTAAACTGAAGATTTGAAGCTCCTAAGACTCAAATATGGCTGCCTGAACGAAGGAGAAGATGAACAATGCTTATTCCCTCTGAAAATGCGATTTGCCTTTATATAGAGTGTCTGCCAGAGGTCTGACGCGATCCGCACCGGAATGGCGGTGGATATGGCGCCATCAGCGCCAACCTCGCGCCATCAGCGCGACATTCCAGAGACTGTGGCGCCCTTGGCGCCACCCTGGCGCCACCAACGCCAACTTTCAGAGACCGTGGCGCCATCTGCGCCAGACCTGGCGTTGGTCGCGTGGAAATCCAGAGGAAATGAATTTTCCAGGCCACTTCCCGCACCATCAGCGCCACCCATGGCGCCATCCGCGCAGGCTGGAAAAACTGTGGCGCCCCTGGCGCCACCTTGACGCTCCAGGCGTGAACTTCCAGAGCATATGGCGCTTCCAGCGCCAATCTGGCGCCCTCAGCGCCATCTTCCAGTGGGTCTGGCGCTGATCACGCCGACCCCAGCGCTGATCGCGCCATGCCTCCAACTGGGTTTTCTTCTGCTGACTTCTGGCACTAACCGCGTGGAACCTCACGCCATCCGCGCCATAACTGGGTCATTATAATTGCTATCATTAAAATTAAAATTAATATGATGATAATAAAATAAATACAAATAATCTATACCACATAATATTTAACAAGAATGATATCAAATATAAAATCTTTAAACAATAAAAAACACCTAAAAATCTATAAATATAAAAACTATTATATAACATAAACACACTAAAACAATAATGAAGATGGAAACTTTTGAATAAATAATTAACAAATTTTAATTTGTAATTATAAAAAAGATAATATAATCATTTTGCATAATTAACAAAATTTCCACTCTTTGAGAATTTTATTTAAGAAAGTGGATTAAAATTGATTCTCGTAAATCGTAGTTTTTTTAAAATGTTTTTAATTAATTATATATCATGTGAGAATTATAATTTTTTAAGATTAAGATTCCTGAAAAAGTAATATATATATATATATATATATATAAAAGTTATCAAATTCCAGCGTTAGAGCAACTTTAGTGAGAGATCTTAGAAAATGATTTTTATTTGAAGATCTCTCTTTTTCCATATCCACCACTAAAGAGAAAAATAGATCTTCATGTGGAGATCCAGATCTTTCCCAAGAACCTTAAAGATATACACGGAGTTCAAAAAAATGATTTTTTATATAACAGAATGAATGAAAAATGAAAATAAATAAATAAAATAAAATTAAAAGTTAAAATTAATTACTTAAAATTAATTATATGCTTTATTAATATTCATATATTTTTTTCATGCTTTATTAATTAAAATTACTTAATTAATTTAATTAAATTTTAAATATTTAAAATGGAGTCCATATGAGACCCACTAAAATTATCTAAGATCTCAATTTGGGATATACTGATAAAGGAAAAAATGTCACATATCTTAACATATATTCAATCCTACGTGGGGTTATGAGATCCACCAAAAAGTAGTCTAAGATCCCAATTTAAGATCTACCACTAAATCTATGTTGTTATCATTATTATTATTATTATTATTATTATTATTATTATTATTTTAAATGGAAGGGGGTCTATGCTATGCCATATTATTTTTGCTAGATTTTTGGCAAATAATTGTAGGAAATTATTAATTATTATCTATATTTTCAGTGAAAATATTATACATTAATTAAATTTATTTATTTAATAAAATATTTAATAACTTGCAAATTTTATTAAAAATTACAAATTTCATTGACTTGATAAATTTTTTAATTTAATCATTACATTATCAAAATTTTATATATACACAAAACTTATTGAATAAAACAAATTTCATTAAGAAATATTATTTGAATATCTTGCTTTTCATACAACATAAAAATAAAATAAAAAATGCCAATGTTTATGATAGAACTTGATATAGTCAAAATTAAAATTTGGTATTTAACTATTTATATAATTGTTTATTTTATATATATATATATATATTAATTATAACTTTAACCATTTTTTTTATAACAAACAAGTATTTTCATTTAAATAATTCATTTTCTCTACGTATTTCACGATAATATTATTGGTTTTTAAAATATTAAAAATAAGGGAAAAGAGCATTAACCGCATAGATTTTACTTGTTTCGCAAATAGACACCCTAAACTTTAATTTTGTCTTAATTAATCCCTCTTTTGCATATAGATAGCATGAGCTTTACATTTATTATGATTGATATTTAAACGGTGTCTACAAGCTTCGAGGTCGTAAACGGTGTCATCCTAATTCTGCTTCGATGTTCCAGATCATCTTCTCCAATCCTCACTATTGTTGTCACCACTCACCACTGTTGCCACTGTTGCCTCGCCGCTTGTCCGTTGTCATTCCATAATGGAACTAATATTTCATGGATTTTATGATTTATCTGCCTTCGCATAATCTACGTAACTACCTACTCTCGTTAAATGGAAAAATCGAGGAGGGTAGAAGTAGGTGATGATGACTACAGAAAGAAAGAGTGTTGTATTAACCAAAATACTTGCGTGACAAGGAAGATAAGTGGAAATTATGTTTAGAATAGATATCAATGTCACACTATGGGCTTCAAGTTTTATATATTATACATAACTATATATTATATAAAAATATCCAGGCAAGTAATACCCTGTCAGACAGGATTTTCTTTTAAATTGCTAGATCATAGTGAGTGCATAATTATTCTTACTAAAGCATAAGATTGTCGGAAAAGAATTAGTAAAAGAATAATTATATTACTTGCCAGAAAATCTTATGCTCTTCATTCCATTTCAAAATATATGTCCCACAAAAATCTGTCAAGTACCCATAAAGCTTTTGCCCTAGAATTTCTAATCTGTTTAGTGCCAAGAAAAGCTCTACATCCGAAATGGAAAATGGTTGTGATGGAATGAAAGGTCTTAAAAAAACAAACAGGACTTAGGAAATAGTTGAGTTACCATTAAATAAGATAGTAGGTTGCCAATGGGTGTTTATTAACAAATGCAAAGCTAATGGAATTTTGATTTATCTTTTGAAGAAAGGTTGATAAGTCAATTCATGCACACACCAGGACCAGAACACTTTGAAGCTGCTTACAGAATTTTGAACTATCTAAGGGGGTCACCAGGAAGAGGATTGCTGTATAAGAAATACAAACACTTGCAAATAGAAGCCTACACCAATGCATATCGGGTGGGAGTACTGCACTGATAGGAGGGCTACTTCTGGCTATTGTATTTGTTGGATGGGAAATTTGTCACATGGCAAAAGTTAGAAACAGAAAGTGGTAGCTAGTAGTGCAGAAACAGAATGTAGATCAACAGCCCATGGAATATGAGATTATGTGGATTGAAAGAACACTAAAACCTTATCGGTTGGCAACTCTACAGCTATGAAAATCTACAGTGACAAAGGTCAGCAACCTCCATAGCTGACAATCCTGTTCTCTATGATGGAATTAATTGGAAGTAGATAAAACACTTCATTAAAGAGAAGAAAGAAAAATGGACAGCAACAACATTCACTATATCCTTCACAGAAAATGGACAGTATTCTAATTGTTGTGCTTCAGATAAAAAATACAAGTTATCTTTTTCTTTCGAGTATAAACAATAATATACAAATATCAGGTTCAAATTATACCAATGAAAATAAAAAGATAAGAAAATAAGTGTTCCCACCCCCATCCCGTTAGACTGGACAAAGCTTCATATACCAATCTAGTATCAGTTCTTTACCGAATCAGTAACCATGTAAAAGCTCTGAAGCCTAATATACAGCTAAAGTTCCTTATGATTAATAAAAGTTATTATTTCAGTTTTACAGACAACATGAGAATACCATCCCACAATCCTATATACATGCATGTTATCCAAAACCCAAATGACTGCCATAACAATTTTCCAACAAATCTCAATTAAAATCACATTCCAAGAAACTGATCAATCTAAGCCTATTATCAATGAAGAAAATATTAAGAATGCTTTCATATCCAACACACTTATACGTATCCAATAATGTATTCACTCCTGCAAACAGGATTCAAAAGGTAGATAACTTGGAAAGCCTAAAGTAAGAGGGAACTTAGCAAATAGCAATACATATAACTGCAAGACCCAAAAAAACAGTAATTTGATTGATATTAATAGAGAGTATCACTTCAATCTGGTCACAACAGTTGGGAGAAAGAGATCCAAATATTTACCAACCCCAACTTGAAATTCAACTTACTGACAAGGACAAGCCCTGCTCTTGAAAACAAGGGGGCAGGTACTAAAAGTTGTTGTTCTAAAAAAACTAAACAAATTTGAATTAGCATTTCTGCACCTAATTACTGAACATGTAAAAGCTAAGCATTCTTCCAACAAGTTAGTTATATCTAGAAATGATAGAATTCTTAACAATGTAAGCACGTTCATACAGTAAGAGAGGCACCATTGTCTGCCGGGGTGAGATTAAGAATCATGGTTGCAGCCTTGACAGCCCACGCTTGCGGCGACTGATAGTGTGAAGCGGATGCCCCGAAGCAGGAGGCGAGCATGTCGGTGTTGATGACGCCCGGGTTGAGCGCGACAACGGCCATCCCTTCTGGCACCTCCTTCGCGACGGACATGCTCAGCCCTTCTATGGCCCACTTGGAGGCACAGTAAGGGGCCACCAGCGCGGCGCCGGACCTTCCCCATCCGGAGGACATGTTCACTATGACGGCATCCATCTTCTTTGTGGCTATCATGAGAGGGATAAAGTGCCGCAGCACATTCGCCGTGCCTTTGACGTTGGTGTCCATGACCGCGTCGAAGTCCTCCGGCGGAACCTCCCATATCTTGTTGTTCTTGTTGATTGTTCCTGCATTGTTCACTGGTTGATTGCAGCAGCATACTCGGTCAATTAGTCAATCATCGCATCATGGTTGTTAGGGTTAGGGTTAGGGTTACTTTATTACCTATGATATCAGGAACAGATCTCTTGTCCAAGACAACGCGGGCCAATTCTTGAACGCTCTCATTGTACCTCTGAAATGAAAAGCAAGTGTTAGTGTTTAGTTCTTGAAAGAAAAAGAGAAACGGAAATGGATGAGTCTTTGAGAGAGAGAGAGAGTGAAGGAACAAACCACGTCGGCATTGAGGAACAAATGGTTGCAAGAAGAAAAAGAAAGTTGGAATTGGAGGGAATTGAGGTTATCTTGAGAACGGGAGCAGCCAATTATCGTGTGACCACGATTGGCGAGTTCAAGAGCGAGGGCTCTTCCGAGTCCTTTTCCGACTCCAGTTATCAGCACGGTTCGTCGTCGTCCTCCTCCGTTCATCTCTGTCTATCGCGCCCTACCTTTCTCTCTCTCTCTCTTCAAATCCCACTACTTATATTCCTCTGCCTCTCCCTCTATTCAAAATATCAATTTTTTTTTTTGAATAACTACTCATTTTAGTCCCTATATATAGAGCCTAGTTCATTTTCAAAAAATGAAAATTAAAAATTTTTGATCTAAAAAATGAAAAAAAAAATAATAAATTTATCTATATATTAATTTATGTTAGTATTAATGAAAGAGCCTACTTGACATTCAGAGACGAATTTATCAATGTCCTATACAAAATATAATTTAATCTTTTATCTTCTCCCATTTTTTAATCGTTACAAACATTACATTACAACACTTAAAAAAAATGAAAGCAAGTATAAGTTAGACTAAACATAATATTGAGTATAATTTTTCTATTACTCTGAAATTTTTATTATGACAACATTATGTAGGGACAAAATCAAGTTGAGTCTCATTTTTTTTAAGGATTAACTTAATGACTTTATATTTTTTTTGTTTGAGTCTCATATTTTTTATAAGGTATTGTCTCATATTTTTGCTTTGAAAATTCTAATATGATAATATCTTACTCAAAATATGACACTCAAACAAAAATGTAAAATCATTACGTTAATCCTTACAAAAAAAATGAAACACAATTTGATTTTATCACTACCTAATGTTGTCACAATAGAAATTTCAGAAAAACATAAAAATTATGTTTATTAATCAATATTATGCTTACTATTATGTATGTTCTAACTTATGCTTAGTTTCTTAGTTTTTTAAGTATTTATTGTAATTTTATGCTTGCAATGATTAAAAAAGAGAGACGATGAAAATTAAATTATATTTTGGATAAAGCGTTGACAAATTTGTCCCTGAATATGTAAAGCGCTGACAAATTCATTCCTGAATGTGTCACATAAGCTCTTTCATTAATGATAATAGATAGAAGTTAATAGATGGATAAATTTGTCGCACTTTTTTTACTTTCGGGGACAAAAATTTGAATTTTCATCTTTCAAAGACAAATTTATCAGCACTCTGCACATTTAGGGGAAAAAATCACTATTTACCCTTTTTTCGTTTTACACCTTCATCTTTAATTATCCATTTATTTTATACTTCTTTTTTTCTAAGACCAAGGTATTCCAATGTTCATCATTGGCTAAGTAGAAACTTGCGAAACACCATATGTACTGATAGTTCACATTGGAATGTTGTTTTAGACAAAATTTGGTGGAAGAAGAATGAGATGGTTTTCCAGCAAAAATAGGTAACCACAGAGGGAATTGCTGCTAATGCTAGGGCTCTTCTTCGTGATTCAAAGAAGCAAGGAAGTCCAAAATTTGCTTCTCAATGATGAGAACATGACTTATCGTGATAAGTCTGCAAAGTGGAAGAAGCCTAGCAAGAGATTCTTAAACTTAATTGTGATGGATCATATCTCTAGGGTGCAGCGATTGCGTCTTGTGAAACTGTCATTTGCAATTCAGAGAACATTTTCATTCAAACTTTTTCAAGAAAACTTGGTCATTGTTCCATATTAAAAGTTGAGTTATGAACCATTTTTTATGGATTGACAATGACTACAGACTTGGACGTGCAAAATTTGATTGTTAAATCCAATAGTCTAGAAGCCTTTTCAACTGCTGGATGAGGATAAATTTTTTAGCAGTCAGTTCAAAGACCTTCTAAATGAGATTCTCAAAGTGAAGGAACAATTCCAGCAAGGTTATTATAAAAACAATTTAGAGAAACCAACATGTTGACTGATTCTTTTTCAAATCATGATTTATCTTTAACTTATGGTTCTTGCTTTTTTAGTGTTATTCTTGAGTTTGCTCCAAAATTCCTTTTGGAAGTTGTAAATTCCCTTCATGAATATTATTAAACCATTGGTGTCTTAGGCTCTTTGCCAAGACAATTTAGCAACAAAAAAATGTCCAAAACATTAATATTTCCATTCAATAGAGTACCAATTAAAGGAATCTTCTCTCCCCACATGTGTTGCTTTATTCACATGATCAAAGATCGAACCTTAACGAACAATACTGACAAAAAAATTGTTATGCCGATCAAATAAAAATAAGATGAGTCCTTGACATATGCTTAAGACTCAAGCTACATATGAGTGGTGTTTACACCTTATATAGATATTTTACACTTTCTTTTACTTATCAGTGGTGTTTACACCTTAATATAGATATTTTACACTTTCTTCTTACATCTCGCATTCAATTGTAATTATCTGTAAATTAATAATGAGCAGGCATATTTTCTCAGTGATAAAAGCTCATAAATGGAATTTTGTTTAACATTAAAGATTCTAAATTACCTTCGGGAAGCAACCATAGTTGTCAATTCAAAATAGCAATGCATAGCAGTCAGCCCCAAAGTCATTATATAGTGGGATGGCTATACTAAAGACTATGGATACAAGATAAATAATTTACATTACACACAAATGCTCAAAAAAAGAAAGGAAAAAAATTGAATAAATTTGTAACTAGTAATTTACATTACACACAATCTATGACTTAGTTAACAAAAGCCAAGGAGCATAAGACACACCCAAAGTGCACATTATCACTTAACCAACAACAAAGAAAGAAAAAATGCAGAGCTAAGTTCAAGAAAAATTCAGGAACGATTAAGTTGTGTGAAACAGAATTGACAGTGCAAAGACCTGACAAGAGAGGCTGGGAGTGCCAGAAAATGCTTGGACTGCTGGGAGATAAGGGAGAAGTACCAATTTTTAAGTTTTGATCTTACACAGTCCACAAGTTTTGATCAGGCAACCAATGTTCAAGAAATTGAAGATAATGTGAGACATTGATAACTCAAACGCGGGTGAGAAGTATCACAACCAGATTGACAGCTCCTGGTTTACACTTGAAGGGGAACAGAGAAAAATAAAAGCAGCCTGTCATCCCAACACTAGACCAATCAAATTCCCCAGATATTGAACTCTAGATGGATCAAGTTACAAATACCTTTTCAATTCTATTTCTGACGTTGACTCTCCGACAGGCAATCAGGAAAGAGTTAGGATTTGTGCTCTTCATTCCATTTCAAAATATTTGTCGTACAAAAATCTGTTAAGTATTTTGCCCTAGAATTTCTAATCTGTTTGGTGCAGAGAAAAGCTCTACATCTGGATAGGAAAATGGTAGTGATGGAATGAAAGCTCTTAAAAAAAAACAGGACTTAGGAAATAGTTGAATTACTATTAAATAAGAAGAGAGTAGGTTTGCAATGGATATTTATCAACAAATGAAAGCTGATGAAATTTTGATTTATCTTTTGCAGAAAGCTTGGTAAGCCAATTCATGCACACACCTGGACTAAAACACTTTGAAGCTGCTTACAGAATTTTGAACTATCTAAAAGGGTCATCAGGAAGAGGATTGTTGTGTAAGAAGTACAGGCACTTTTAAATAGAAGCCTACACCAATGCTTAACCGTGGGAGTATGAAACACAATGTGGTGGTTATAGTAGTGCAGAAACAGAATGTAGATCAATGGCCAACGGAATATGTGGATTGAAAGAATACTAAAACTTTATGGGTTGGCAACTTTACACCTATGAAAATCTACAATGACAAAAGGTCAGCAACCTCCATAACTCACAATCCTGTTCTCTATGATGGAATCAATTGGAAGTAGATAAACACTTCATTAAAGAGAAGAAAGAAAAATAGACAGATCTGCATGCCCTATGTCTTCACAAAAGAGCAAGTTGGCTGACCAATAAGAACTTTGGAACTGGAGTGGGGGTGTGGTTTTGGGGAGGAGGGGATAAAAAATGTTTTTGAACTCTATGTCCTAGATAATAGGATTTTGGTTAAGAATGTAGCTACTAACTAGTTTTAAAGGATGTAGATAACCAACTCTGATTAATATCCTCCCTCTTATATATGAGAAGCCTTGGTATTCTATTTTTTGTATCAGATAGAAATTCCAAGTTATCTTTTTCTTTCGAGTATAATAATAATAACAATAATATACAAATGTTAGGTTCAAATTATACCAATGAACATAAAAGATAAAAATAGGTGTTCCCATCCAATTAGACTGGACAGAGCTTTGCTCTAAACAATAAAAGTACATTCATATACCAATCTTTTAGCATTTCTTCACCAAATCAGTAGAAGCTCTGAAACCTAATATACAGCTACAGTTCCTAATGATTATTAAAATTTATTACCTTAGAGTTTTACAGACAACATGAGAAGACCATCCACAATTCTATATATATGTTATCCAAAATCCCAATTATTGCCATAACAATTTTCCAACAAATCTCAATTAAAATCACATTCCAAGAAACTGATCAATCTACTTAGCCTATTAGCAATAAAGAAAATAGAAGAATACTTTCATATCCAACCCACTTATACCTATCCAATAATATATTCACTCCTGCAAACAGCATTTAAAAGGTAAATAACTTGGAAAGCCTAAATTTAGCAATACATATAAGTTCAAGGCCCAAAAAGTTAATTCGATTGCTATTAATAGAGTATCGCTTCAAAAGAGATCCAAATATTTACCGTCTCCCACCCGCCATAAAATGAACCATGTGTAGCACTTAAATACAACTTACTGATAAGAACAACCACTGCTTTTGTGGCAAAACAGATTATTCTATGGCACAAGAAGGGCACCTTTTACTGCTGCCAGGCTTAAATCAATCAGATGTTCGTAAACAAAGCTTTAGTCTATAATCTGCAAAGGACTAATAGTAAGGAATGCATAAATACATGCTTATTACGCATCATACACTACAATTATAAATTATTGCATGAACCATGAAGTTTAGAGGTATGCATTATGGTTCAAGCACAAAATACAGATCACTCTGTTCAGGCGCATCTACACTTACATAATATACATAAACTCACATCACTCGTAGGCACCACCCTCATACTTCAAGTTAACAACATACATGAAACAGTCTTCTGAATGTTCAGTTTGTAAGAGATATGTTAACCTCAAAAATGGATAAAATTTATGTCCACAACTAAAAAGCATTTAAGGACAACAGATTGAAGGTTATACTTCGTATGGAGTATCCAAAAATACACTCAGGTAGAAGCAATACACTCAACAAATGCCAAAAGTCCAAGGAAGACATTTGATATATAACTATCCATATTAGTTACAAAATTTACAAAGTCCATAGCAAAGGGCAGGGAAGAGGCTAAGTTGCATTTAGTTTAATTTCAAACATCAGTTACAACACTATCTGTTAAAAAACAATAGACAATGAGATCAAGCATGTCACTTACTAAAAATAAAAAAGGGTGTAAGTCCACCTCTTCACCCCATGCACAAATTCCTTATCAATAGACCATTCCTAAACCCTAGCCTGCACCTATCAAAACATCAACAAATTTGTGGCGGTCCCAACAATGAAGGGCTCCACGAGCAGCCTTGTCAAAAAATAGAACAGAACCCCCAAGGCGATGGAGATCGGAAGAGCCGGCAGAGCCTTCCGGCACACGGACAACAAAATGAGGGTGCAGGCGAGGCCCGATATAATGGCGAGGTAGCACGCATAGACGGTCATCAAATCATACATAGAAGCTCTCCCCACAAGAACACTGTAGAAAACAAAGTCCCCAAGTCCAAGCTTAATCCCTCTTTCCCCAATCTCCTCATTTCCCCCAACACCACTCATCTCAACAAGGGGTGACATTTCCTCACCAAATCTCATTCCACCAACCAAGGGTGACCTTTCCCCTTCATCATTAATCCTATTCTCCTCATTATCATTCTCATTCTCATTGTTACTACTCAAATTGTTATTGTTATTGTTATTGTTATTGTTATTGCTATCATTGTCCCTAGGCACAACCTGAAGCTCAATTCTGGAAGTTTCCGAATCCGAAACCCCGGCGCCGGTGACAATAAACCCTACCGCGGCGGCGTGGTTTCGCGTATTGACCGTCGGCCGTGCCTCGTAGACGAGCGCCGGGAGCTCCTCGTCGCGGCTCGACGCCAATTCGACAAGGAGCTTGAGCGGGCCGCCGGGGGCGAGGACGGCGACCAGATCGTAGAGCGCGAGGGCGACGAGGAGTGTCCAGGTGGTCCACTCGGGGAGCTTGGTGAACCACGCGGCGACGATGATGCCGAGGCAGACAGTGTAGCACTGGCGGAGGAGGATCGGGAGGCCGCCGGAGGCGAAGACGGAGAGGACTCCGACGACGGAGAAGTTGAAGAGGAGGAGGAAGGAGGTGACGGCGTCGAGGGGGAGGGAGAAGCGCTGGAGGAGGGAGAGGAGGATGGATCCGCCCATGGCGGCGAGGACGAAGAAGGCGGAGAAGCGGGTGTAGTGGAGGAGGAAGGCGGTGCAGTTGTAGTAGTAGAGGAGGACGAGGAGGAAGGTGACGAGCGCGATGAGGACGACGAAGACAACGGCGTTGAGGACAGCGCCCTCGAGCTTCTGCGCGGTGGTGTCGGAGGGGTTCTCGGCGTAAACGAGGTTGGCGGCGGTGGCGATGGTGGTGGTGGTGGACGGCGAGGAGAGAGAATACACTAACAGGACCACAAGGAACATGCAGATCGAGACGGGGCTCATCACGCCGATTATCTCCACGCCCAGACATTCCAGAACGCTCGATTCCATTTTCACAATTTTTATTTTGTTTTGAGTGCTTTATTAGGTTTTACACAGCGCTGAAACCTCCATTTCTGAAGCTTGGCTAATAGAAAATTTTATTTTTAACATTGAAATCAATATTAAAAAGTTACATTCTTATTCCGTGACTCCTACTTCCCTATAAATACATATAATTAAACTCATTATTTTATAATTTAGTTAATTACCCTATTGCAGGGGCGGTTCTGGACCCACTCAAGGTGTCCAACCGCACAGGGCCCCGAAAAATAAGGGGCCCCAAAAAATAAGGGACCTCAAATATTATTTATTAAGGGGTCTCAAATATTATTTATTGTAACATATATTTAATATTGAAAACTAGAGAAGATGGTAATATTTGATTTTTAATAATCAAGGAGTCCAAGGTTCAATTCCCACCAACAACAATTTTTATAAAATTTATATTAAAAACCTGCTACACCACGTACACGTTTCCGTTTCCATATTTTAACAACAAAATCTCACCAAATATATTTTAACATTTCCAAATATAATATTAACAGCAA
>PYAF01004598.1:1384071-1427649 GCA_007407185.1 Glycine tomentella
GGACAACTCTATTCAAATGACTTGTTAGAATCCTTAGGATGTTTTAACTGATTTTGGAATGTAATTTGGTAATATTTTTTGAGCAAAGTATTTTTCTTATTTAAATGAGTCATTTATTTTTAAATTGTCAATTGAGGACCCCTTTTCTAAAAAAGGAAAATATTAAACAGGGCCCCGAAAAAGTTTGCCCCGCCCCTGCCCTATTCCATGGTCTTATGTTGGAATAACTTTAAAAAAAAGTTAGTTGGAATAATGTTTTTATAAAAGTAGTGTGTTACTCTTAGGCTTCGATGATTTTTTTTATTTTTTAGTTTTAAAATAAATTTATTTTTAAAAGTTTATTATATTCTTAAAATTACTTTAAAGGTGTTTTTGTATAAAAGTGATGATAATAAAGATGGTGACATGTCCTATTCATTAGATAATGGAGGTTTTTATTTTTTTTTCTTTTATTCTTTAATCTTATTAATTAAAAAAGGTTAAAGAATAAAAGAATTTTATATTTTATATATAAAAAATATATAAATAATAAATAAAATTCAATTTTTTATAAATACCTAAGATTAAATTAAGAAATTTAAATAAATAATTAACAAATTAATTAAAAATTCTAGATTCATTCTATAAAGAAAAAGATATATTCAAATAAAATAAATAAAGAATATAAGTGAGTAACAAGCATTGAACCCACATAGTTAGTTTAGAAGTTAGAGTCGATGTTGATTCATCATTTTGATTTTAATTTAACGTCTTTAATTTAAAATTGAACCTGAAACTTTTTTGTTTCATTCAGTACGTTTACAGAAAAAAATTAAGAGATAGAAAATAAAAAATTGAATTCACTTAAATAAATACGATGGTAGTTACCTATAAATATAAAGATTGACTAAAACTATGAGTAAAAAAGAATTTAGCAGTGATGACATACAAATATAGTTGTTTCCTAAGTTTATGAAGGAAATGTAAGATATGTGGTTGATTATTATGATATGTGAGCCGCAGGGGTGTTCAAGATTTGATCTTATTCCTCAATTTAAATCAGTTTAATTTGAAACACTTTGAATCAGAGTTGGCCAAAGAAGCATGGTCATATTCTCTGTTAACCCTTAGCACTAACTGTATAATTTTTGCTTAATCTAGGCAAAAGTAAACGTGATTAATGAAGAAGTATTAAAATACTAGTACACTAAATTGAGCTTCACTTTTTTCATTATTTTAGTGTATACAAGGAAAAAATAAAGTATCAACATCTTGCCTGGAGAAATAACTAATAAAAAATATAGAAAGAAGAGCATAAGCAATGAATTCAAGCTTCATTATTATTAGGTAAAATAAGAAAGGAAACATCTGCAATCAGTGAAGATTACATACAAGTGAAAACTCACTCCTCATCACCATGCAAGACTCAAATCCTTTGTTCTCAATTTTATTCCTCCAATAAAATCCTATCAACTAAGAGACTTTTCTCAAAATTAATAGAGAAGAAGATGTATGACCATTTTTGTTTGAGTATTTTCTAGGAGAGGCAAAATTGAGGAGGGAAGATACATAGATAAGAAAGAGGATAAAGGTTTTAGCACCCTTTTTCATTCAAAGATGCTTATGACAAGCCATGCTCAAAGGAATGGGTGGATCAGAAAATGAACCATCAACAATCTGATCAAACACCTATTTGTTAGCAGCCTCAGTGTAATGAACACCATCCCAATTAACCCAAACAGATGGATCCTTGCATAGCTTTGCCACCAGAATCTCCTTGCCATGAGCCTTAATCTTAGCACCACAACCAATGTGCAAATTGTAGTTGTACTTCCCACCATGCCCACAACATGCTCTTAATGGTTCCTCAAAACCTGCATTTCAACAAATACAAACTCATTTTCAATTCCCACACATTCTCATAAACCAAACCAAACAAAGGTTTTAATTACCATGCTTCTTTGGTTGACTAATGAGAGAGTACTTCACTGAGTAAACATCAACATAGGTTATGGCAGCCAAGGGAAGCTCTTTTCTGAGTTGAACCACTACTTCTTTCAATTTACTATTGAAGAACTTGGCAACTTCATTATAAGGGTTTACACATCCTGCTTTGTCCACCAATGATGGTTTTACTGTGTGAAGATCCATGATGTATGGCAAACAACCAACGGGACCCGTGTTGTGAACCCAAAATGACCTTCCTCCATGATTATATACATACTAACAATATCAAGTAGAGGTTATAAGGTTTGCTTGGTGGTAAAGGAAGAAGAAAGAAAAAATCGATTGTGGATTCGAATCTTTTCACTAATAAACTAACAATCAATATTTACTGATAAAAAATACAAACAGATGCACAAACATGAATGTTATGTGATACACATGCTAGAAAGTTGTCTTTTATATGCAAAATTATTCATTTGGTATTAAAGTTGTCTCCATTTTAAGCTCTATTTCGTACACTAGAAGCTTGAAAGTTTTAATCCCTGAACATTTTCTTTAGCAGTTTTGCATTGTCAAAAAAAGTGTTCTAGTAAGTAACTTTTATGCATGTCTATGGACTAAAACTAACATTTTTTTGTATAGACACTAAAAATAAAAATGAGGACAAATGTAAAGACTAATCATTTGTTTGGCTAGAGAAGAAAAGAGAGAAAATAAAAAAAAAAATTAAAAAAATTATGTGAATATTACACCTTTTCATTTCTATTTTAATTCAAATATTTATCTTTTTTTTTCCACTCTCTTCCATTCTACCAAACCAACCCTAATTGAATAGTTTAATCTTTTCTATATTAGCAACTAGAAATATCACAAAAATTGAAATGGATTACCTTGATGACGCTCTTGAATTGAGCCAAAACATCTGGAACATATTCTTTAACTTTATCCGTGCTCATGTTGTGGAAGTAACCGGATGTCAAGTCATTTTGACCAATATCAAACGTGTATAATGCTTGAGAAAAATCTTCTGCTTTGGGTAACAATGTTTCATATACTCCACCTAAGAGGGGGTGAAAAATGATGATGACTCACTTATTTGAAGTAAGTAAACTAAATTTATTAACATTTTGATATCTTATTGTTGGATTCCAATATGATCCAATTGAAAGAAACTTATTAATTTTTTTTAATGATTATGTTATTGGTACATAACATTCATCAATTTTATTGATAACTAATCTTTAACGAAAAATTTAGTTAGTCATTTTTAATGAAATTCTTCCACTCAATCACTTTTTATTTTTTATCTATAAAATTCGAATTCAAGATCTTACTTAAGATGATTGAATTTATTATTACTCAGACTAAAGATTTATTGGAATGTAATTTATTAACAGAAGAGAGTTCTATGAGGCATGAAGAATATAAATAGATATATGGTAAGGGAAAATATGATTCATGCGTTGGCATTACCTTTATCGTGAAAAAATTGTGTCCTGCGCTGGAAATCACTGAATTGATTAAATTGAACATCCAAAGAGAAAGGGCTGAAACCACCAGTCTGATGAAGGGTTGTGTTCTGGGGTCTAATGGTGGATCCAGCAGTTGCAAAGTTGGCTCCATGGCTATAATTTGACCCAACAGAATCAAGAAATGCACTCAAATAAGGCAGCCCCAGCTTCTTAGCTTATGTTTGATGCACAGTGTGAAAAAGAAAATTCAAATTAATTAGCATGGAAACTAACACTTCTTTTTAATTGAAATGACATGGAAACTAACACATAAAGTGCTATTCTCATTAATCAGATTAAAATTTGAAAATTTTAATAATAAGTTAAGCTAACTTTGTGCTGTGATTGATCGCTCGCTGACAGATATGAGTACAAAGAAGATTTTGTCAGACTTTCTTAATCCAACCCTTTACATTTTGAATCACCATAAGTGGCCAAAATTTGTATAAGAGCTGCCTTCTTTATGAACTTCTTTACTACACACTGTTTTGCGCATGATTTTAAAATGGGTGATAATTACAGATTATGTATTTAAAAACAACATTATTTTTTAAAAATCTAAAAAAGACAAAAACAAAAATTGTTAATTAGAAGTGTGTGCGGTCCATTTATCACATGCTACACACACACACAAAAACTATGTATTGCATTATATAAAAATAAAAGGTTTTCATTTTCTGTAAAAAGATTTTGTTCTTTCTCTCTGAATCTGCTCCTATAGATTCAACAGCAATCAGTAATTTCACAAAGTGAACATAAAAAGTTCGAAATTTATATATTTTAATTTTTTTTAAATGTTAGAAGTGTGTGTCGCTCATGTAGTCATGTATCAATCACAGTATCACACCCTACAATGCATTTAATATTCATACGTATTATTGTCTATCAAGTTGCATCAATTTTTACAATAAGAATAGAACTCATCAGGGTCGGCATAATGATAAAGAGTTTGAATAACATATGCATATATACTATCATTGAACACACAAAAAATAAGATAAAACTTAATATCTCAAACATATTATCCAAATATTTCACTATATTAGGCTAATCTTAACGAGATCATCAATTTATTATAATTTAAGGATTTTATTCAAAAACTACTTCTTTTTACTGGATATTTTTTATCCTAAACTTATTTCTGCATTCCATAAAAAAATTACTAAGTGGTTTAAAATCAAGTATCATGTAATGATCATTCACATTTTTTTTTAAATGATAAAATAATGTATTATCTTTCAACAGCAAACTTAACCCTTCATGTTCCCTTATCGTTGAAATCTATCCAAAGCAAATCCGTTAAATTAAATTATAAAATTTGGGTACTACGAGAATTTGAAGAACAATAATTTACTTTTTAAGTAACAAATCCTTAAGCAAAATTAATCTTAAACGACTAGACAACAATATATTTTCCATGCTTTGGTGAGATTGAGGGTGCGTGTACCCACCCATTGACAGGGATGAGCTTAGCAAATTTGTATGTTATGGATAATGACAATACCCATTGAATGTGTCGGTGAATACATTTAAAAAGTCAAATAAGATCCAGAAGACAAATAAAGTATTTCTTCTAATTAAGATCCCTTTATTTGGGGAACAAAAATATAAATAAATATTCTTTACCAAAAATTAAGAAGTAAGGATATTTAGCATCAAATACATTAAAAAAACCCAACCACATACAAAACCATCAAATACATTTCTTAATGACTGCTGGCTTGAATTTAGTCGATGCAAGATAAATTAAAAAAAGAAAAAACAACATTATCCAAAGTTGTACAAACTACATACATATACACTCAAAGACTTAATAATGTTGAATTTTGATCGAGAAAATCAAAGCAAAGATCATCACAAGATATAAGATTAGTCTAGAGGATAGAGAAGAAAAGGAAAAAGAGAAAGTAGATTTGAATCTTTTCGTTAACAAAAACTAATAATTAATATTATATATATATATATATATATATATATATATAAAAAGTGAAGATAAACATAACAAATTAAAAATCAAAGGGAAAGTGCACAATAGAGCTAATTGAGACATAAAATGAAGTTAAGCATAGAGAGAAGAAAAAGGGTTGAAAGAAAATGAAAAGAATGGAAGTACCTAAGAAATCAACAATGAGACGGCCATCACAGTAACGACCAGCAGGGTGATGGAAGTAGGACTCTCCATGAGGAGGGCCAGCTTGTCCAAAGGCAGCAGAGAGGCCTCCCGTATCTGAATTGGAGTCACCAAAGTTGAATATGGCAGGGAAATTGCAATTTTTTGAAGCAGCTAGTGTGTTTGTGATGGAACAAAAATAGAGCACAACCCAAAGGGTGATCAATTTGCTTTTAGTGTTCATGTTCATGTTCATGTTGTTGTTGTGTAATGTGCAGCAATAGTGCTACTACTCAAAATTCAAAAGGGTGAGGAAAGGAAATTAAAGGGTATAGAGAAAGTAGGGGACAGAAAGGTAGGGCCTGGAGAGAAATGTATGGAGAGATATATGGAATGATGTTACTAAACAGCCCAAAAGGGGTGAAGTGTTAACATCATTGTTTGGAGTCTATCCATTATTTGAGTCTTTGAGAGGAGCCGCATGCGATTGGGAAAAGGACTGTTGTTGTTTTCCTTTGAAAACTCTAAGTAAAAGGAAAATTTAGTTTCTAAAATTGTATTACGTTAGTTTTTCCTTCGTGTGGTCAGAAATTTCTCAAGATTTTTTATGACACTCAACTAATTTTTTTTCCATCAAATCAATCCATTTTAATATCCCAGTTCTATTTTGACTGTATAATAATTAATATATGAACACTACTACTCAAACTCATGAAGGGTTACATTTTGACACGGATTGTTAGGTGATAGTACAAGTTTCTTTTGTTCCATTCTTTTAAATGATCCAGGTGAATTCATCTTAAGATTTGGTATACAAAAGTTATGAAAATTAAATATGTCCAAATATTAATATATTATTGTTCTCTTTTGATCTTGTCTTTTTTACCAGTTAAGGCAATTCTTTTAAAATTATTTATTAAAAATGTTAAAAAACAATTATTTACTAATTTGAGATTTTTTTTGTCACTTGTCAAATTGCTATATTATTTTTTATTTTGTTGTGTGCTTGTTTTGTCTCTACAAAAGGTAAAATAAAGTACACTGAAAGAACACATGACAAACTTGCATATGTGTAAATTTTGCTTTTTACATATGTAAACCTTGCAAAATATAACGAAGTTGGAGGGTGTAGATGTGAAACTAAGAAGAACTTTGACATGAGGTGGAGTTACATCTCTGCCTTAAGCGAGCATGCATGATCATAAATTTATGTGTGTTTACCTTTATATATATGTCAGGAGAGATATATCGCAAAAAATTATATTTTATAAATTATATCCTCAAAGAAATGCTTGCAATATAATTAACTTGCATAGAAATAGTATGACAATTAAGTAAGAATACATATATAAACATAGTTTCCTTTTCTTTCTTTTTTCTTTATATAATGATATTTAATTGTGTATTTATCTTTTTCTTATTTTTGAATAGACATTTTATTTTATTTTATTTAGGTATATCTTCAGACTTCAGATATATTTCTCGCCATTAACATGTCTATGCATGTTTCCCTACAAATGGAAGTATGTGCATCATTATTCTTGAGAGGTTACTCATGTTTTGATTGCATGTTTGATACTATTGAGGTTATGTGTGAGAGATTGCAAGCTGTGAGTATGATGCTTATCTTGGAAAGCTAAGTGAAACTATTTGGGATATATTGCTTAGCTGATTCTTCAATCTAAAGGTATTATATATTTTCCTGAATGTGTATCTCATGCCTACTTTATTGTATATATATTATTGTCTTACTCCTTTTGTTTGTCTGTTTGTTTTGTTTATCTACTTTTATATGCATTTCAGGAAAAGAGTTTAATTGTTATGCATTTTGAGTATAAATCAACCAATTACAATTTATGGTACTATGTGCGACTTTTAATTAATGTAGTTAAGATAAGACTCAAACATATTCTAAAGATGTGGCATTACATGATTAGTTGAAGGTATAAAAAATCTTTACACTTTCAGTGCATATCAATCAAATCCTTCAGGAAAATATTAGCAAGGAAATCAACCATTCCTCGGTTTCGTACCTTCTCTTGGACAACAGATGAAGAATTACCTTCTTGAGCGCCTCAACAGATTTAGAAAGCTAACAGTTCAAGTGGTGATGAGAGTAATGATAATGGTAGTGATGATGAGAGTAATATTGGTGATGCTACTTTTTTCTACTCTCTTCTTTCTCTTGACTTAGATGACATTAACTGTCAGTATGTCTCGTCCTTGCCATAGATGGTAAGGAATAGGGAAGATTGTCTTTTGTTCAACAATGTGGATTCCCTCTTTTGTTGATGCTCTAATAGTGATGATTGTATATGTTTTTCTTGGGATGTACAGATTATGATGATGTTGCCGAGACAAGTTCTTAGTATTTTTATGATTGTGTATATGGAGGTCCCAGTGATTGATATTTAATTTGATGGAAACTATTGATATAGATTATGTATATGCACATGTAAATGTTTTTGAATTTGACTAGTTTCTCTTTGTAAATATTTGCGTGTGTGTTGGGATGTTTATCAGGTATTCGAGTTGAACGTATATTGATATACATGTGTACGACATATTACAATGTACAAAAAAAATTATGTTCCATTTTTTACAACTTTATTTTTTGTATTATTATTGTAATGATTATCTGGTTAAATAAATGAGCTACCACTTTTCTAGGTGAAGAATATTTAAGAGTAGTTAAATTTATTATTCCCAAGCCACTTTCGTTAATACTCCCTTTATTGTTAATGCTTCATTTATTCTTAATTATAAAACTCTTTCAACTAATTTATACTCCTTAAAAAAATAGGTATCACATTAAATTTATCAATTACTTATATTATGATTCCAAAATTACCAATTTCTTTTGTCTTCATTCATTTACTTGTTTGTTATTAATGTTTAAAGAAAAAATAATTAAGTAAGAAATTTTAGCAAAAAAACATTAATACATCCAGAAATTAGAAAATGATCTTATAAAAAAAAGAAAAGTAATTTTTTAAAAAAAAATTATAATTAGAGACAAAGAGAGTACACTTTAACATACTCTACTATTCATTATAATTTATTAAAGTTACAAAATCAGAAGAAAAAACTCATTAAATAAAAAAAAACAAAAATTTATGATTTCTAACCATTTTCAACCAATAATAAGAAATACGTTTATAAGAGTGGTAATAAGAAATATGTTTATAGTAGTGTGTTAAAAAATTTGCTATTAACATCTCTCTTGTTCCCAATTAGTCATACACATTGTTGCAATGTTGTTATTGAAACCAATAAAGTAATGCATGCCTCTTAGACCGCTCCACCTTAGAAGTATGGATGATATCACCTCTCGAAACGGAAGTTTGGATTGCTAAGCAATCCAAACATGCTTAGTTGTTGGAGGTAGCATCTACGTAGAATCAATCTTAATCGATTAACAAGCTTTAAATTACATAAAATATGCATGGAAAGAAGATCAGACTCTCTTAAACTAATCCAATTACCATTACATTGTCAAACCTCAAAAATCTCACAATCTATGTGCATGTTTGATTTACAGTTAAAATTGTTGCAACACACATTCCAATATAATCCAACAGATAAAGGCAAAATGAAAACAAAAACAAAGATTTTGATCCTTTTACAAAAGTACTTTTGTCTTAAAAGTTTTTTTTCCATCTATTTCCAAACACTCACTATATCCAAATTGGTTGCGTTCATACCCACCCCAACACTAATTAAGCAATTTTAAGAGTTCTAGCTACAATGTAATTGTTTTTTGTCAAAAAGTACAATGTCATTCAATTACAAAATTACAAACGGATGGCCTGTATATGGCAGTGACTATGAATTACAAGGACTTCCTTGGCGTGGAAGTAATGGGCAACATTTTAATCTGACCAGAATAAAAGCATTAAAATCTATGTCAAGAGCAAGCATAAATTTCCCTATGAATGATGTTTCCACATTTTACAGTTTAATCCTATGCAAAGGGATTGCCCCCAACAGAAGCAACCGGTCCATTCGTCTGGATGTTCCTGAAAATAATCAACTCAAAAAGTCAATGAGCATGCTCCAAAAACATAGAAAAAGGCCATACTATTGGAAATTTCCAAATCAAACTTTATAGGACTGCTTTATCCTATAAGTACACAAGACAAGATGTGTAGATTAAGTTTATATAAGAATTGTTCCTATCCTCCCCCATGATTTATATCTAGTTCAATGAAACAAAGCAGCTATTTGTAATACTATTAATTAACAAATAATTTTAAAAGAAAATAATTATTTTTGTTAAAGAAATTACTTTGGGTAAGATTTTGAAGGATAGTATAAACTTTCCAACTTTATAATATCACACATGTACATCTATTAAAAGCTGGAATCCATCATGGGCCAGTACAACCCTTTAAATGTTGGAATACAAAGATGATGAAGCTTCACTTGATAAAGAAGTTTACTCAGGACCACCAAAAGGCCAACTTTCTTTCCTCTCAAAATTAGAATAAATGAAGGGCATTTATTTTCTGCACTCCCACTATTGCATCCTTAGCTATTGCATCCTAGTGAGCTGCAGGATGCAATAGTGAGAGTGCAGGATACAATAGCCTAAAGGAAGCCATCTATGGCCTACACCCCATATACCCTTTCATAGCCATGGCAATCCTTGAACGGTGGACAGTTGTGTCTTGTTTTGTCTTTGGATTAGTTGATATCTATTATATTACCTTGATTTATCTTAAAAAGAATTGTTACACTAATATTTATAGGTTATATTATATTGTTGATGTTGCTATATTATAAAACAAATTTACAGTGACCATTCAAAAAATTTACAGACAACTATCTGGTCTTACTCACCCAATGTTATATTTTGATGCATAGAGTCACCCTTATAAATCTAAATACTCACTCTTGAAGAAGAGAATTTTAAGGAACTACTCACTCTCTTTCATGATAGGCTACATGATTTCTCTTGTATCAAGTATCTCACATTTTATTTTATTTTTACGTTTTTTATTCCTCTCTATTGTTTAAATTTAGTCAATCCCAATTTAAATTTAAATTTTGAATTTTGAATTTTAAATTTTGATACATATCAAATTAATAGACATACAGATCATATGTATTTATTTAAATAATTTGTAGCCATAATTTTCTCCTTAATTTCAAAAATTGTCTCTTTAATTTATTTCTATCTAATAAAATAAAATGTTCATTATTGATAATGAAAAAACATTTCCAGTTATATATCTCTTTCTTAAGATACAGAGTTTCATTATTATATAATAATTATGATATTTTAATATCTTGTATACTTTATTTTTTATATTTTATTTAAATTACAAAATGTACTGAAAACTTGCTAGCTTTGAATGAAAGACAATATCAGAAACTCCTAAACATCATTAATGGTGAAACTGAGAATTGCCTTGAAAAAGCCAATAATTTATTGTCACAAGGTTTACAAATTGATTTAATACATCTCAACCATCATATAAATAAAAGAAAAACAAGGGAAACATATGCTAACTTACAGTATTTGAGAACTTGGTGGTGATGCAGCCATGAATGTCAAACCACCTACATAATAGAACCAAAACCAGATGACAGTAAGAAATTTCTACTTATACAGATATTTGAAATGCATTAAAATCCTACTAAAAGATATGTGAATAACATTTATTTTACTCGTGTGTACACAAATGAGAATATGAGTTGATTCTAACAGAAGTGGAGGTAGATGTCAGACAAAGACCATAATTAAAATGTTTGAACTTCTAGTATGAGTTTTGAAGGACCACCTTGTCCTGCAGAGGAGACATAAGGGTTCAGTGTATTCTGAGGGAGCCATGGTTCAGCAATACCACTTTGGAAGGTGGGTGGTAGCTGGGAATCTGGCAGAGCAGCTTGTAGAGAGCTGACGTCAAGGAATTGCAATTGACACTGCACACATGTTACAAACAAAAGGAAACCAAAGAACAAGTTACTATCTTTCTGTCTCCAATAACCCAAGATCCACATTGTGAAATTTATATCTTTCCATGCAGCGTTAACAGTTGAGCAACGTTTTTAGCTAGATTAAAACATCTACATAGCATGTAAAGAAGTTCAATACAAGCATGGTACGAGTTCAAACTATAATGACACGATTGCATGTAAAAGACTATTGCATAACAACCCTACAATCTCAAGCCTGTTTCTATTTTGCTAGGTAGCAGTTTTCAGGATGTTAAATTTCAAACGTAATAGAGGGAGAGCTTCAGAGTTGTAACTTTATAACCATGTCAGGTTTTACAAGTGACAAAAGTGTCAGGCAAAATATTTTAATCAGTAAAAAGGATCTTCCTAGAAAATCTACACAAAAAATATCCATTAAATTTTTAAGCTGTGATGGGGTTGTAACATTTTTTTATGGACATTCAGAACACAAGAAATGAACTGTCTAGAAAAGCAAAAGTTAAGTATATGTTACAAAGCAGAATAGAAATGCTTAACCACACACCAGGAAACCATATGATTGGAGGAATCATGATCAAATAACAAAGTTAAACATGCAGAAATAACAAGTATCACTAGGAACTAGTTTAATCAGAGTGACAATTACTAAGAAAAATATATGCATGACCAGGATAATCACCTACTGATTAACAGATGAAAGCATATTCATGGTTCATGAGTCATGACGTACCGTATTATTATGTTCTACATCTGAATCAAAAGGATAATCAAATGGATTAGTTGATTTATGGTTGATTTCATTAGGCTGAACCTCTCCCTGAAACAAGAACAAAACAACAGAACAAAGCATTAAAACAAACAAACGAGGGGAAACAAAACAAACAGAACTGTCACTTGAAATAGAAAAAATCTCAAACAATTTAACATCACAAACCATTATAGGAAATGCAGATGGAGGGCATGGTGAGCCAATAACAAAATGAGATGAAAGATCATGATCAAACCCAGCAACAGGGTCAATGTGTTGCATATCATCTTTATTGGATCCCTGGTAGAATACAAGCATCTTGAGAATTTCTTAATTTTCAAAACTGTATAGACTATCTTGGTAATGCACCATATAGATACCAACCTCAGAAGCTCTTGAATCCAAAAATTGATCATCAGTTGATGGAAGATCATGCATTTGTGATCCTTGATTAATAAGGGCATCCACTGGAACAGAGTTAGCAGGATCCTTAAATGCACTCCATGGCTGTTCAGTGTCAACATAAAAATCTTATTTAAGTTTCATCTTTTCCATGATGTCTCCAATTTCAAAAGATTTAAGAAAGCATAGCATATTGTGTATTTCTTTTGGAGTATATCACTAGAATATAAAACCAGACATGCACCAAGCTTTCTAGTACTTACTTGAGAGTTTGATGCCGTAACAGAAACTTGTTCTTCTCTGTTCCATGTGACATCACACCATAAATTAGATGTAACTGAAGAAAGAGCGCTAGTACTAGAAGTTTCAAAACATGGCCATAGCGTATTTGCATTTAAGTTCAAAAATGGATCAAATTTTTCCTGCAAGGAGTCAGCAGTTGAAGGTACTGCTGGTTGAATTTCTACTTGTGCAGCAGATGTTGTGTGCTGAGGCATATCAAATGTTGCCCATCCTTCATTTTCAGGAACAGACAACTCCAGTGACTTCTCACTTGAGGTTGCAGCAGATGGCTGCTGAGAAAGGTCCATAAAGTCAACAGATGAGGATTGGGATGTTTTCACAGGTTGACGCTCATTGAAAGATGCGATTGCAGATAAAGCAGATGACTGAAACAGATCCACTGATGAAGCCTGAGAGGGTGCAGCTGGTAACTGGAAAAGGTCAATAGATGAAGCAGATGAAGAAAATGGTTTGGGTGCCACTGGTGCCTCAGAAAGATCTGAACTAACAGTACTTCCCAGATCAGATGGTTGTGGAGTACAAGACACTTTATTTTGATGGGGTCCAGATGCTTGGAATGGTTCTGAGAAAAAATCAACTAAACCTCCAGAACTGTAAGATCTTAAGGATGACAGGTTGCTGTCTGTTGATCCCAATGAGGTAGTTCTCTGGGAAAAGAAGTACAGATTAATGTCATATGCAAAATAAGATCAAGTGATCAAGCATGCTATTGAATAAGATCACCAGCATTTTAATGCAACAAAAATAAACAAATACACACCAATAAAACTCAAACAACAATAAACTACCCAAATTCAATCAATCCCTCACCTTTTCATTAAGGTAGCTTTCAAAAATTTGGACACAAATATCAAACAAATCAATCAGATCAGAAGTGCCATTTATATATTCAATGCAAGTATCTTAACTTTTCAATGGACACTAACTGGCGTGATTGATGTTAACAGATAGAGAGGTATTAATAAGAAAACATTAGAGGGAAAAGCACAAACAATAAAGTATTCTCGCATGCCTGCAGCAGGATAAATCAGTTTTTAGTTTTTAATCCCAAATCTACAACCTCTAATGTCAAGGGTAGAGAACTGATATTTATTATCTTGTTAATTGATTCCTAGATGAAAAACACTTCTCATTGTGCAGTAACTCAATTCCTAGATTATCATCATAACCAATATTTTTCGATACAAAGATTTTTAGACATCTAAAATGATAAGAAACTGAAAGAACCACACTATCTACAAAAGCTAGTTGTTGCACTTGTTGTAGGTGATCCCAAAGCCTTTAACCCCACACCAGAATCCTATATCTACAGTGTAGGGCTCAAGTCCCATACTTTGCAATTAGATCCTAACATCCCTTGAGAACAAGCTGCCAAAAGCTGGCCCATAGTTTGGGCTGGGACAATTAGAAAAATAAGGCATGTTGCCTAGAAATAAGAAAAAGAGTAAGGAGAGGTCAGGGTATCGTGAATACCCAGTACTATTGTAATTCATCTCTAGCTCGTTTACCAGAGAGTTGTACATGAGAATAATACACAATATGTTACTTCTTCTATTTTCTTCACTGTCCTGACCCAGTTGTATAATAACATCTTGCAGGTTCAGAGTATCAGAATGACCTTTCAAAACACTTGAATAATATCAATATTAGTTTAACAAGGGAAAAAGTCATGCTTAAGCAAGGCACACAATGACATAAGGTTGTTTGGGGGGTTAAGAATGAAGGGAAAGGGGGAAAGATCGCCGGTTCGATCTCCCCTACTAACAAAAACTAACAAACTAACAATTGACATTTCCCGATCAAAAAAAAAATAAAAAAGCAAAGCACACATCTTTCTATTTGTCATGGAAACAAGAGAAACAAACCTGTGGATGATAAATTCCACCTGCATCTCTTTTGGAGTTTGTTTCCAGAGATGTATTTGTTGCATGAGGCAATACATCTTCACTTGAACAGGTACCAGAATGCTGAAAATCAGTTTTAAATTGCTCACCACCATTAGACATAGAAAAGTCGGAGATTCTTGGACCAGATCTCTCATTAGCAAATCTGTCATCATACGCATGATCGCTGAAGCGACCAGGACTGAAGATAATACTACTTATCTTTCTTTCATAGCGAACTTTATCTGAACCAGGCTTCCTGGTCAATGCAGCTGCTTGTTTTCCATATCGTCGATCTTCATATTGGTAATCATATGGAGGACTTTGAGAATATGAGTGATAGGAACTGGCACGCCTTGTATCATCTTCAGCAGGACTCTACAATAAGTTGCACATATAAAAATATCTAGCATTACTAGAGTAAACATTGATTATAAGGACACTGGAGCAACTAATTATGTCTAATGGATTTCATACATAATTGTGAACATTAACTTCAATGCAACACAGAGGTGAATGTTTATGGATAAAAAAAATGGTGAAGGTTTACATTAAATACATACAAGAAGCAAACATAAAAAAGTATGATCACTTTATTCATCTTTTTCTCCGTGTATTTCTTTACCCATGCAATGTTTAAAATTGAATTAAGTTAAATAAAAAGTCTTATAAACTCAACATATTCTACACCACCAAACATAAAAATAAACTCAAACTCGGTTTTGGAAAAAACAAAAACTGAGACATCCAACTACAAGACTGAGTTTAAAACTTAAACTAAGCTTCAGAAGAAAATGGTTGTCTAGATAAACACATAAACATCTAAAAATATATTGCCTGCACATCTCTTGGAGGCTTATCAGAAGACTTTACTGCTGCATATCTTCGATCCACATATACATTCCTTATAAACTCTCTTACTTTATCAACATTACTGCAAAATCAACACATGATTTGTCACATGAGATATATATAAACAACTAAATATGTGTTAGTATCATAGCCTTAACACAAAATTTTAAATATATTAGACCTGCTATCTGGCAACCGCTGCCTTTGGAAGTCCCAATTTTTCAAATGTATTTCCCTTGCACGCTGAAATTAAAGAATCACATGGAAACCTCTTTTCAACATGGAAATAAAGGTGGTTCCAAAATTCCAAATATGGAAAAGATAATCCACCACTGTACCTGGTTACCCCCATTTTGAAGAGCATCAACTTCTTGTGACATGAACTTTGCCATAGATACAGACTTCACACGATGGGTAAACTCACGACTGCATGACAGAAAGATAAACAATTTAAAGACTTGTACATTATAGCCAACTACCACTACTTCAAGCCACTAGGATTGGTTTAGTGGTGACATGCTTGATTAATTTACAAAAGATCATAGGTTCAAACCTCAAAGAAACAACCACTAACTCAGCTCCAACAAAAATTCATTACTAACCAAAACTCCAAAACAGATACATAACTTATTACCATCAAAGCATAAAAAATATGCATACTACCTCTTAAAAGAAGTGAAGATAGAACATGTTGTTCAAGAAACAAAAGCAAAGCTTGTAGTTTTGAATATAATTAGTTATCAGGTAATATTTTATGAAAATTTATGGAATTTATTAGATAAGAAAATCCAATATCATTTCTTTAAAAAAGAAATTATTATTACTTGGGTGACCTCCTCATTTTCTAATTTTATCACTCATCAAGCATGGCTTACAAGGAAACAGAAGTTTAAAAGAATTCCAATTTGAGTTTCAGATTTCTCTAATAAGAAGTCCACTATCTAGTTCAGAAATGAAAGTTTTGAAGAATATTGAAAGCAATAAAAAAAATTCACATGTTCATGATAAATTTCCGCCATAAGAACATCTAAAAATCACCATGGCACTACAAAATCGCATGATTTAAAAGTACTATTATATTATATGGTCATTGTCTAGAACACAAATAAAAACATAACAATTAGCTGAAACTGGTAATGAGAACCCAAGTATGCTAAGCAACACTATAGTTAAATGAGTTGTCTATGATATATGTGTGTGTGTGAGCACACACTCAAACCTGAATTTTAAAAGCAAAAACATCACAATGGAATCTGTTATCTCTATTGAAATGCCAGGCAAATTTCAAGTTTCAACAATCCAGACATGTCAAACAATAAAAAGAAACTTTCCTTCCTTTAAAAGCATACCAAGACTGAAAGAATTAGAGCATATATTTAAAAAAATAGAAAAGGAACTCACTGTATACCACTGCAGGTCATGCAAACAAAGGTCCAGAAATTCGTACAAACATATTGTGGACCCTGAACAAAAAATTAAATTACTAGTCAATTAACTGGGAATCATCATCTCATAACATTAAAAATAATAATAAAATTGCATAACACTAATTATTAAGTTAATTCCTCTAGATAAATGTCATGTGTCCAAACCCATACTAATAAAAACATCTCTTACACTCAGATTTAACCACACAGCTATAGCCTCTTCCTCAAGATAATACACTCTCTTTCTGGTCAGGATCGTTATCATCCATCAGATGCCTCTTAAACCCCTGTAATTCCCTCTTCCAACATGACTAAGAAATCCGTTATATATCCAAATCTCTGACAGCAATAGTAGTACCGTCAGCAACAATAACTGCAAAGTTGTCATTGTTCCCTTGGAGAGAACCAAAGACTCTGAATGCTCAAGCGCCACCCTTGCTGCTCAGACAACCATCAAACCCCACACAAACACCAAAACCAAAAAAGAACACAGCAAGTTACAGCACTACCACTGCCACTACCAACAAAACCTAATAAAAGCGCAATTTGTGGCTCTGATTGTACCACGACCTCCAGCTGTGTTGCAGATCAACAATCACGCTTTAGGAAGTGCAGCATTATTGATCAACACGGTACAGGACATGGAGCATGCCACCCTGTAGATGACACTTTCTCTCGACCATATGGTGGACAAAATGGACTCCCCATGTTTTTGTCACTTTCTCTCGGCCATATGGTGGAGGAAGTGGAGTATTCAACCCTATTGGTGTCACATTTTCTCAGCCAAACAGGAAATGGAGCGCACCACCTTTTTGATGTCACTTTCTCAGCCATATGGGCTTAGTAATTACTAGCATTCCCATCCCTACTCAAGGCAACAAATAGATCACCAACCATTTGTGGCACTTGAGAATTTTGACCTCACAGATAACCGTGGTCCTTTTCTCCCAGATGGAGGCCAACAGCTCAGCCTCAAAGCAAGTTCCAAGGGAAAATCCTACGAATGACATTTGAAAATTGGAGTGCCACACTTAGACTTGGAGATGGAAGCCAGTCCATTGATTTGGATATGAAGTTATAAACTGGAGTGACTTCCTATTGAAACTTGGATCTAAAGCCTCTCTATATCTGAAATAGTTTCTTGTGGCTTCAGATCTGAAGTCCCTTCCTATAGCATTAGATCTAAAGCTATATGTTGAAGCGACTTCAGATCCCAGTTTCAATAGGAAGCCTGAAGCTGCTCCAGCCTATAGCTTCAAATCCAAGTCCATGGACTGCTTTCCAATTCCCAGCCTAAGGGTGGCACCCCAATTTGCGGATGTTTCATTCATGGGGTTTTCCCTGGGAAATTGCTTCGAGGCTGAACCGCTGGCCTCCATCTGGGTGAGAAGGTCTACGGTTCTCCATGAGGAGTTACAATTTTCACACGCCACAAATGGTTGATGATCTATTTGCTGCCTGGGTCAAGCAGGGATGGTAACGGTTGTTATTACCGACCCATATGGCTGTGAGAAAGTGACACCCACAAGGAGGTTTCCTACACCATATGTCCATATGACTAAGAAAAAGTCACACCAATAGCGTGAGTTCTCCACTTCTGCCACCATGTGGTCAAGCGAAAATGAATCCAACTAGGTGACATGCTCCAGTTCTTGTATCGTTGTTGATCATTATCGTTGCACTTCCTGCAGCGTTATTATTGATCAGCAACGCTGCTGGTGGTAGTGATCCAATCAAAACCACAATTGTGGTGTCGATGGCGGTGGCAGAGTTGTAACTTGCTCTAGGTTTTGTTTGTTTGGTGTTTGTGTTGTGTGGATTTTTCTTAAACACGTCATCTTCGGCAACTACTAATTATTATGTTAATTCCATCTAAGGCATGGTGACTTTAGAAGATCCACTGATCCAGTCCACTAAAGCACAACTCGAAAAATTGAACACTTCGATGGCAACCTCAACTTCCTCAAGCACTTCAGAGCTTCTTTTCAATCCAACCAATCCACTTAAGCCCCAAAGGTTTCAACTTCGAAGTAACCACATTACTCGGATACTAAAAAAAAACGAATTGAAACCAAAAACACACTTCCACTAACCCAAATGATAATACTACTACTAACAACAACAAAAAATAATAATAGTAGTAAAAGGTACAAAATTTTTACCAGACTATTACAGTTGATGCATCTTCGATTGGGAGGAAGCTTCATGAGACCTCTGATGATTTTTTCGTTCCTCTCTTCTTCCTTTCTGCTTCCCATTTCCGAAACAATAATAATCACCAGAAAGAAAGAAACGGAAAACCCTAAAATCTGCTTCAGGAGAATTCTACGAAGTGAAAACGACGTCGTCGGTCGGTGGTGGAGTTGAGTTCGATCTGAATTGGCTGGCGTTCACAGAAGCAGAGGAGAGAGACCAATCAAACATGCATTTTTCGTTACAGTTTACTTTCTTTTTTAAAAACTTTGGTTTTTGATTATTAATTATAATAAATAAAACAATTATTAACAGATTCATTCATCGCCTTTGAGTTTCAATTTCAACTTCCAAGTTGCATGCTACAGTGATGAACACGGGAGCATAACGGGAAGTGAAGTGCCAAGGTATATATAATATTTTTAACTTTCTTTTTCTTTACTTTTTCACTTCCGTTAGTCTGAAAAGAAAAGAAAAAAGTAAATTTGACAAAAATTTTAAATTAGACTAAAATATAAAAATGAGATCTCATATTATTTTATTGTTTATTTCTTTATATTTATATTTTTTTTCTTCAAACAAACCAGACATTATTTAAATCTTACTGTTGCTAGTTTTTTACTACTCCTACATTGTTCAAGAAAATAAAATAAATAATAATAATAATAATAAATGAGAAGTGTTTAATGAAGTAGGGGACACGAGGCTCCCACTTTGAGGATTCCAGTAAGATTCCAGCCGGCAGTGACAAAACACACAGATGGGTTAAATATTATCAATTCCTATGCAGTACATTAAAATCCACGTGCTAAAAGAGTACAGTAAGAACACATTTTAATTAAAAATAATACAAAAAAATACAACTACTTATTTTAAAAATAAATGAAATCAAACATATTAGTTTATTTCAATTTTAAAAGCTAAAACAAAACAATCCATTATTAAAGAAAAAAACTTATATAACACCACGTAAATTTATATTACATAGAATTATATGATTTTTTTTTCTCTATCAATTATATGAAGCTCTATAAGCTTGTTCAATGGTTATAGATGCAATTAGAAGGTAAGACGTGCATGTGTACTTTGTGAGGAAATTAACGAACTAATTCATTTGCTGTGACTTTGTTAAAAAAAAATAAAAATTGTGAATATGATTTTAAAGATGTATTTAAATGAACTCATCACGTGTTCAGTATGTCATAATCATCTGGTGGGAATTCTCTTTAGCAACTTGCTCAAAATGAAATACATCTCATATCTTAATATAAATTAGAACCCGTTTTTATAAGTTTAAAAAGAATGTGTAACATAGTTATTTTACTAGTTTTTTTTATTTTCTAAAAATATATTTAAACTTCTTATTGTAACATTTACTATTTTTTAGAAAATGAGTATAATATATATGTACTACTATAAACTTTTTAAACATATCAATCATGAGAAGTCATTTACTCTCTCAGTTGCGTCTGAAATGGCGTGCTGCACGACACCAAACATACAAGAGGTAGGAGAAGGGCTTCTCACTATCGTTGACAAAAAGGACTTGGCAGGTCAATCCATTTGATTCATTAAAAATATATGAGTCGAGTTGAGATTTTGAATTTATATTTATTAAATGGGTTAGATCAATTTGACCTAAAAAATGTGGATCAAATATGAGTTAGGGTTGGGCCAATCCACTGAGTAGTCCATTAATAAAAAATAATAAAATATTTAATAAGTAATTAAATGAGTGGTTAAAGTTAGAGTGACTAAGAAGAAGTGAGTGATTTTGAATCCCTAACCCTAATATATTTCTATTTGGAATCTAATAATGAGTTATACTACATGTATAAAATATGTTTTGATTGTTTATATAATTGTGAAACAAATTTCTAAGAATCTGTTAAGACTTCAGAGCTAATTGAAAATCATCGTTAGACATGTATTCTCTGTTTGTTTTTGCTTCTATTAGACACGTATTTTAAATTAAAAATCATTGTTATAAGATTAAGTTAGTACATTATTAATTTTTAGTATAAATAATTATATTTGAATTTTTTTAAATTTATTTACCTTTTCAAAAAAATATTTTTTTATTTTTTAAGTAAGCTGACCCACTAACCCACTTTAAAGTGAGACGGGCTAGTATTTTCAGTCCACTTTGCAAAAGTGGACCAATCCAATCCGACTCATTTTTTATAGGTTGGACTAGTCCAGCCCGTTTTTAGATGGACTAACCCACTTTTTTATCCCTACTTCTCAGCCAACACAACCAACTTTAGTCAATTAGGGTGTGTTGTTTGGAGAAAAAGAGAATAAAAAAAAGTAGAAATCAACATAATAAAGTGTGAGATTCATATTTTTATACTTTACTTTAATTTTAAAAAAATTCTCACTTTAATTTTTTTTTCATTTCTTTCCACTAACAGACCCTTAAAAAATTGAAAAAAAAAATGTGGACAATTTAGTCAACTTACTAACACTGTAAGCAAAGTGGGTTTTAAATTTTGAAAAGCATTACGTAATAAAAAAAATGTTAAACTGCAAATCATGAACAAAATCATATATGGGATTTACTAGATGAGAAAATCCATTATTTCCTTGAAAAGCAATTATTACTCGGTTTAATTTTTTTTCTAGGCAAAAAGATATATATCATTAATAAAAAAGCTAGAAGAGTGTACAAGATTTACATATGCCAAGTCATAAGACAGCATACAAAGTTTAGAAGCAAATACATCAGAACATTTAAATAAAACTATTCTAGAAATAAACTATTTAAATAAAAAAAACAAAAACAAACACCTAATACTTATACTTTTGTCATGTTACCAACAAGTCATTGATTCAAGTAATATTGAACTTAATTCTCTTAAAAAAATTCTTGGATTTTGGTTTTGTGGATGAAAAAAACGTGATTGGATCCACATTTGGATGACCTCAACTTGAGTTTATAATTGATCAAACATGATTTTTGCATTAACAATCATGTTTGGCTTGTGTTAGAAACAAGATCAAGTTTTAGACTCAAGTTTCATTGAGGGTCTGTTTGTTGTATGGAAAGTGAGGGTTGCACTGAAATAAGTGGAGAGTGAGAATTTCATTCATTCGGTACGTGCGAAGGAGTGATGAGATTAGTTAAAAAATGAAGGGTCTCGCATGATTTTATTTCACCTAGAAAATGAGATGAAATACGAGTGAAAGTGAGAGAAATCTTGTGACTTATTTTTGTTTCCAAAACTGCCCTACCCTTTAGCTTGTGAGACCCGTGAGAATGAATGGGAGAGAGGATAACTTTTAATTTTTATTTTTATTTTTATTTTCAATGAGAAACAATTATGCGTGAACTTTTGAAAATCAAAAATCAATTATGCATACATATTCAATTATGGTTATGATCATAGTCGAATACCCTTCCTTTCATAATCAAAATATGGTACTAAATTCATGCTAAGCATAATCGAGTATGGTAAAAATGGGGGAGGGGGTTGTTCTCGAAAAAAATGACAAATGGGTAAAATTGAAATTGTAAAATTACTTAAGTTTAACCTTTTATTTTATTATCTATTAAATTACTTTAATTCAAATATTTAATCTCTACCAAATAACCTCACTTTCCATCCTCTTTTATTCCTTTTCATTCATCACACTTTCATTTCTTTTCATTCACACCAATGTTGGAGTTGTTAAAAGTAACTTTTGTATCAATACTTGAGTTATGTTATTTATTTCATGTATACTTTTATCCCTTGTTTTGATATAATGGATGGAAATAATAGAGGGTTGATAGAAATAAATTTGAGTGTTCAATTGCAAAAGGAGAAATAAGGTGGAAACAAATTTTAAAAATTGTGAGACTCACTATAAATATATTATTTTTCACCTATTTTTTCTCATCTCTCTTTAATCAAATACTTTTAATTTTTATTTTATTTATTAATTATTTCATGTCATCATTTTTATTTCCATTCACCATATTTCTTCCCACCTAATTGAACAACTTGGTAATCTAATTCACCAAAAAAAGATGTAAGTTTAATCATGTTATTTATTTTAAGTATATCTATAGTTTTAAAAATTGACCTGATAACTGATCCGGTCATGGTACTGAGTCACTGGGTTAATGGTTGAACTTGTGAGTCACTAATTGACCTGTATGACCTGATCTGTAATAAAAAAATATAAAAATTATAGCTGTCATAGAATCTTTCTTCTGGTACATTGATATTCAAAAGTTTTAAAAACACAAATAAAATATAAAGAACACATGTTAAAAAATGACACCATCTCTAACATTTAACATCAAAGGCATCAATGAAAATATATATCAATATTTATACTAAAATAAAACATAACCATATTACGTCAATGTAAATTATAAAATATAAAAAATCAATCCAAAGTTCAAAACCATAGTTTTAAAACATGATTTGGGATCACAATTTCACCTACAACTCAACCACAATTGCGACCACTTCTAAATCATTTTAACTCAACAAAAATGCAATTGCAACCACAAAAAATATTCAATAATGAATGAAAAGATCAATTTAACTTAAAATTACAAAAAAAAAACTAAAATAAAACAAAATGAAAAAAAAGAATATAAGTGACCCGATCTAGGTCAATGGGTCACCCATTCGAACACAAACCCGACCGGGTCAATCTGGGTCACGCCGGTGAAAAGCGTAGTCAATTGAACTTATGACTCGACCTGGTCCAACCACTGGATCGCGATTCGAACGGTTGGATCGGTTCAGGTTTTAAAACTTTGGGTATATCTTTAATTTGTTCTATACATAGATGATAAAAAGACAAGTTTACCTATTTTGGTATGTTCTGCCATTAGGCCACCAAAAAAGGGGTAGGGTGAGACAGATTAGGTGGGATAGACCAATGCAGACCGATGGATTGAGTTACCTAAATTGCCTACTATTTTTTGCGGGTTGACAGATCGGCCTGTTGAACTAAGGCCCACATTGACGCTCCTAGTTTTTTTTCCCGAAAATTAACACCCCTAATTCTATATATACCAGCTTAGACTCAAGTCATTTTAATAATCACACACTCAAAATCAATTTCAATAATAAGTTTTCAAATGACCTCGAGTATCAAAATCAATTTTTTGACATTTATTGTCCAAATCAATGTTATTAAAACCGATTCAAACCGGTCGGTTAAACTGAAAACCATAGCATCAACCAGGTTCGGTTGGTTAATGAACCGAACATGCATGTGGCCCGGTTTAGCCTGGAGAAAATCGAGCGATTTTGGAAAAAAACAGAAACCTGACCAGTTTTTAAGACCCAGACTGGGTTGGTGAAGAAAAAGAAAAGCTTCAAGAAAATTTATGGAATGTAATTAGTTATCAGGTAATATTTTTTTTTTATCAATATACTTTACTTGTATTATCAACATTGATACTTCAATTTTTATTTTAAATTTTTTATTACACTTTTCTTAATTAAATAATATCAGTTATATATTTATATATATAATAGAATTTTAAAATTTTTAATGTAGACAAAGTCAAATTGAATCAATTACTGATCCACCAGTTGAACCACTGATCCACTATCTCGATTGAGTGAATGACCAGATTGGGACCAGATTGGGTTTAATAACATTGATCCAAATAAAAATCACCGCAATTCAAGTTCATATTTATTTAAAATTAATCCTATAAATAATGTTAATTCAAAATCAATTTAATGATATATAAATATAAAAGGAAAATAAAAATGGAGTGAGGGCGCCACCCAGGATTGTTCTAGTCTTCTAGATATTTCACTTCATATATCAGAAGGGTTTCCTACCGTCTGATTAAACAACACCCATCAAATCCAACGGATCCTCGCTCCCTCCATATTTTTCAATTCTTAAAGCGTCGCGCATTCGCCACTTGCCCCCTTATCTCTCTTTTGCTCTCTCTCTCTCGCAATGGCCACTGTTCTCAGAACCCCCACCTTCCGGCCACCGCCACCGCCTCCGCCGAGCGCCGCAAAGTCGCCGAAACCATCGCGCTTTGCCATCGTATCGTTCAGACAGAGCACCACCTGCAGGAGAAAACCCCCCTCGCTTCTCTCCTCCCTGCAGTTCCCTACTGTTCCCTCTCTACGGTTCGTCAGGTTCGTTCCCTTCGCTTTCGACGGCGACACCGAGGCCCCACAAGTTCAGGAACCGGAGGTTCAGGTTCTGGTAAGACTCTCTCTCTAATGCTTTCAACTTTTTTTTTTGTTAATTGTTTATTAGCTGAGGAAATGGAACCGAGTCGAATTTCGGGTTTTTATATTTGGGTCGATTTTTAGCATTTTCCGCTTGAAGATGCTCATTGAAATGGTTATAGATTTTGTGCTAAGAAATCAAGTGGATGTGAGAGTGTGAGGGGTGTGATAAGATTCTACATATAAATTAGACACATATGGCCAATGCACTCCTTATAATGACCTTCACAATTTTATTTGGTCCTGGGTCAGAGACTGCGCGTGTCCCACAATCCCCTGGGATAAAGACTGAACTCCCGCTCGCAGTGCCCAAGAGAATTTTGCTTACAGTGAAAATCGAACACGGGTTCTCTATTAAATAGATTGTTCCCAGTCATGGAAATGCAGCGGGGTTATACACCATTTCGCCAACCCTTTTGGTTCAATGACCTTTGCAATTAGTTTGACCTAGTTCATTCTCAATTCTAATAGCAGTTATCTGCTTCCTTCAAATGGTATGGTCTTGCGGCAAACTTTTTAAGTTATATCCACATGAGGTCTATAATAAGGACCAAAACTTAAATATAGTTTCAATAAGTGTTGTTTGTTCTGTTTTCTAATCAGGATTGGTGTTTCACTTTGATAATCTGTGTTTTTTAAGGTTTTCATTAAAGGATTGTGTGGATTACTTAGGTGAAACTCCAATTCTGATTAGAGAACACGACAAACAAAACCTAAGGAACCATATATAAGTTTTGTCCCTATGATAATTCCTTGGGAGGTTGTCCAAAGATTGAAGTTAGGGTGTTCAGTATTAATGCTGGTGATTAATGTTTGAGGGTACTATGAAGTGGTATTAAAACTATTTTTGAAATAGGTAAGCAAGTGATGTAGGGCTAGAATCTAAATAGGCTTTAGTGGGTTACTTACATCAAGGAGTATGGAAGGATTGAGTGAAACAAGAGTTAAGTGCAGACAATTGCCAGTTCTTCTGCTGCAGTAGACAAAGAAAGAAGGTGACTCTTCTTGATAATTTCATGCCGCAATAAAGAAGATTCTTCTTTAGGGAAAAGGTTCTTGCATACAAAGCCTGAGGTTTAGCTCTTATAGTGCAAGATGAGACCTTTTAGACTTCATGACCTTCCAACCTAATCTCTTGGGAATTCTAAATTATGGTTATTAAAACTCTGTTGCCTACCTCCTGAGTTAACTCGGACTCTTACGAGTTTACGATTCTAGGTAGAGACGGGTTAACTCTTTGTCAAACTCTTTTTTGGATAAACTTAGTTAAACTCATGTAAACTCGCATAAACTCTGGAATCAACAAGTTTGGAAAGAATGTAATTTTTGCTTCTCATTGACCCCACAGTGATATTGTTTTACTAGGGCTCAAATGATTTGAAGAAATTAACTCCTTTTTGAAATGTTTTCACTCTAGGAACTTGTTTTTTTTCTGAATTTATATATTATTCGGTTATTTATGTAGTTTGATCTTATTTAGTACTAATGTATTTTCACACTTTATTATTGTGATTTGCTACTTTGCTTTATTATGAAGTTGAAATGTTGAATTATTGTTGTGGATATGCATATATATGTCATCAATATGTTTTTTAATATTATTTTTATAGGTTACTCTGTTCCTAAACTATTTTTTTCCTTCTAATTGGGTCCTTTATCATATAAAGTTTTTTTACTCGAGTAACTAGGGCTAGTGGTCCGTTTGCAAATTATTCCCTCTTTGCTGGCAATTTGAAACTGCTAGAAAATGACAATATATGGCAGTTTTAAAACTGCCAAAAATTGATTCCGATAAATTGTCATTTTCTGACAATTTCATGCCTCCAGTAAGTAGGGAATAAAGAATGTTATATGGAAGATAACGGTTTGCAAAGGGATCACTAACTCCAGAGACTTAATTAAAAAAATTGCATGATCAGGATTCAATTAAAAACTTTTAGTTTAGGGACCTACTTGAAAATTCCCTAATAGTTTAGGAATCAACTGAGTAATTAAAACTTTTTTTTTATGATAAGGAAGTTCCATGAGTTTAGGTAAGCACTTGAGTTTGACAACCTCTTGTATTAAACTACAACTTCCCTGGCACAACTTACAAGATAACAACTCCCTAATTCTAATTTTTATCTTTGAGTTTTATTCCTACCTCAAGCACATCAGATCCGACACTAGAACACTTAATCAACACAATATAACCCAAATACTACCCATAAACAGAAGCTGCAAAAATTAAATAAAATATCTTGAAATTAAAAACTGAAAGAACTCCACTATAATGATTTTCGTTTCTATGGTTTCTGTATCAACTAGTTTACACTTTACATTTCTTCCATGATTTTATATTGTTATATACTAACATACTAACAACTCCCTAATTCTAATTTTAATCTTTGACTTTTATTACTACCTCAAGCACATCAGATCTGACACTAGAACACTTAATCAACACAATATAACCCAAAATACTACCCATAAACAGAAGCTGCAAAAATTAAATAAAATATCTTGAAATTAAAAACAGAACTCCACTATAATGATTTTCGTTTCTATAGTTTCTGTATTTTGCTTGGAGGCTGCTAAGGGATCGCTTACCTACTAAGAAGAATCTAAGTAGAAGAAATATACCTATATCTGACATCAGCTGCCCTTTCTGTAGAAGTTCTGTAGAAGACACATCACATTTATTTTTCAGTTGCTGTAAGATTTTGCCGTTATGGTCTCTGAACTGGATTAACATTCAAGGGGTTCTCCCTATAACTCCTAAAGAACATTTTATACAGCATGCATACTATGGTTCCATTGTTCAGGCTAAGAGATGGCAGATATGGTGGGTGGCATTGACATGGTGCATTTGGAACCATAGAAACAGGATAGTGTTCCATGGTGACAACTTCAATGGTCATAAGCTGCTGGAGGATGCCCTCTTTTTCTGCTGGTCCTGGTTGTCGAACCTTGAGAAAGGATTTAATATCCCTTTCTTCTTTTGGTCTAGTCACATTAGGGAAGGTTTTTGTACTAGGGGGAGGTTTTAACAGGAAAGTTTCTCTTTTCTGGTAGGGTTTGAGCCTCATCTTCAGATAGCTCTGTGGCTTTTTAATCCATGCACCTCGCATGTATTAGACAGCCACAGTTCTGTCTTGTCTGTTGATAGGTTGTATTTTTGTTTTACTTGTATCTTTTTCTATCATATATATATAATTATATTCTTTGCTGAGCAAAAAAAAAAAAAAAAAAACTAGTTTACACTTTACATTTCTTCCATGATGTTATATTGTTATATACTAACATACTATGCATACCTGTTCTTCCTAATTTAAGAGACATATTATTTATGTATAGCCATAGTTGATGTTTGTTTTGACTACATCTTACTTTTCATAATGGAGTCTGGATTTATCATTAGAAGATTTTGGCTCCATACCACCTTTTTTGGTTCCCATTTCCCCCCCTACTCATTTACTTTTAGCCTTTTGAGTATGATTTCACCCTTGAGGAATATACAAATATTTTTGACATTTGGAGTTTTGACTAACTCCAATAAAGACAATAGTGGGGGTTCAAGAATATGAAGTTTAAGTATTTGTTTCTTGTCCTATCCCAATATTCTGACGCACTAATGTAACAGGACCCTTCAGATGGTGCTGTTGGTGTAAACGACAGTGTAAGTGATAATGAGGTTAGTGATGCTGATGAAACATTTGCTTCACCTTTCTTACTGTTACTTCAATCGTACAAAGAAGCATTAGCTAATAACGACGAAGTCAAAATTGCTGAGTTGGAATCGTCATTAAAATCCGTTGAAGATGAGAAAATAGAACTTGAAGTGAAAATAGCTTCTTTGTCAGAGGAGTTATCAGTAGAAAAGGATCGGATTCTAAGGATTAGTGCAGACTTTGACAATTTTCGGAAGAGGACTGAGAGAGATCGCCTTTCACTGGTCACAAATGCTCAGGGTGAAGTTGTGGAGAGTTTGTTGCCTGTATTGGATAATTTTGACAGAGCAAAAACCCAGATTAAGGTGGAGACAGAGGGAGAGGAGAAAATAAACAACAGCTATCAGAGCATATATAAACAGTTCATTGAAATTCTAAATTCACTTGGAGTTGAACCAGTGGAGACAGTTGGAACACCCTTTGATCCATTGGTAAGTTAATCAGCATTCAGCAATTTCAATTTGTAGAATTGTAGTTAAATTCAAGTATATCTAACTTTCAAAGATAAGAATCTTATCATCATAAAGGGGATAATGTTTTATCTAAAAATGAAACATATAAATTTAAGTTTTATTAAAGGCTGGAGTGCACCAAACATTTATATACATTGCCTGGGTGCAAAAAGATATGACGTTTTGTTGTAAACTAACCAGTATATTTGTCAATTTTGTTAGGTGACACTATGCTAAGTTTTGTTCAACTTCTGTAATTTATGTTATCTTTGTCTTATTTCAATAATGATTTAGATTTTTATGTCACTTCCATGAAAAATATCTTATTTTTAAAAAGATATTTTTGGCACGGTATCAATCTTTCATTACGTTTTTTATGGCATAATGCTGTGTCATCTATGATTGGTGCAGGCACGCAAACCTGTTGGCTCGAAATTCAATCATGTCCTTGATGAACTTTTTCAAACACTTTATCAAGCTTGTTCAGGTTTCCTGAAGACCTTGACACGCTTTTAACCCAAAGCAATTCTTGATTGTTTCGAGCCAACTTGGTGAGTTTAAAACTGCATCACAAGAAATATCTAGGGAAAAAAAGTCTTCTTGGCAAAATGTGTCAAGAATATAGGTTCATAATGTTATTTAGAGAATTATTTTCAGTTGGTTGGTTGTAAAATATTTGACTCGAACCTTGTGTCAGCCACAGCCTTGAATGAAACACTCAACACATGGTTCTATTTTGTTGAAATTTTATTTATTGGTTTCTGAAGGCATAGAATATTGACATTCATGAGCAAAAGTTTCTCTGATAAATTATATTTTCATTTTACTTGTAAAAGCTACATGAAGCAATTATGCGCGAGGATTCTGATGAATTTGAGGATGGCATCATAATTCAAGAATTCAGAAAGGGTTTTAAACTTGGTGACCGTCTCTTGCGTCCGTCAATGGTGAAGGTATCAGCTGGTCCAGGACCTGCAAAGCCTGAACAAGAAGCACCGCAAGAAGAACACGTCAACACTGAAATTTCTGAGGACAGTAAAGCAAATGAGGGCAGCACAGAAACAGAGTCTTGAAAGGTCAAAACTTTTGCCTGATTTCAGTTTTGCAATATTATATCAATTTTAATCTCCAGGAACATAATGTTGGTTGTAAGAGTCTCCCAGGAGATATTCGTCCCAAATTTCCCTTAAAAAGATAGTATTCTGAGATTTTGAATATATTTTTAGATTTTATGACCTTGCATGGCTTTCACATACAGATGACTGAATTTTCAAAGGTAACATTTTCCTGAAAAGAAGAGTAAGTTGCAATGTTCAAGTGCTTGATACCTGGTATCAGAATTATTGTAGTGTGAGCATTTTAATTAATTTGATTAAAGGTTTTATGATGACATAATGTTTTTCATCTTATTGCATAATAATGTATTCTTTGGTCGGACAAGATTCAATGGTGCGTTGATGTACTCTAAAGCGCTTATTAGAAAAACACATTTTTCACAATCGATTATTAGTTGATGCTTGATTAGTTTATTTTTGAAAGATAATCGTTTATTTCTTTAAGCTTTCAGAAACAATTTTTGAAAACGAGTGATTATTTCTATATTTAAGTGGAACTAAACGGTACATTCCAGTATTTTTACTTTTTTTGTTTCACAAATTAGCTAATTATAATGCCAATTAACTTGTTTTACATATAAGCTTTATTAGCTGATAAGTCATAATCTACTTGTTTGTTATATATGTTGCGAACGAGATTAGTCTCTCGCAGGAAGATACTCGTAGTCTTTAATCAAGGATAAAAACAAAATGTTGATAAAAATAATGTTAGAGAAACAACACAATTTACATGTTTAGAGTTAAGATTCGGTTAAACACGTTCAAAAGGGGAGACCTTTCATTTTTATGATAAAGAGTAATAGCAAAGGATTAAAAACCGGTATATTTGCATGAATCAAAAGCAAAGCATATTTAAATTATTTATGATAATTTGTAATTAGATAATAATATAAAAATATTTACGAAAAAAATATGATTGAGAAAAGAAAATTTTATTAAAGATCGTCATTTAAATTTTTTGATAAATATTAGTCATCCTTAAAATTAATGGGTATTTTATATTAATAATATTAAAAAAAAATACTCAATTGCAAATTAGGTAAAAGTAAAGATTTACTCTGTACTATGACAATCCGTTGGAGTCGAAATCAACCTTCAATCGCATAAGAAAGCGTGGTTTATATATAGCGACACATATTTTAATGTCTACGAATCCGAACATTGCAAATTGCAGCATGTCTGTTGAAACATAACAGTAAATCATATATATATATATATATATATATATATTATGAAAGTAAATATAACAGTAAATCATAATTAATTATTGACTTCTTTCTTTTTTTAATTAAGGTCGTTTACCAATATTATATGTTTGTGGTGAAATTTTTGAAGTCTGTGACATATGAATAGGAAATTAAAAGCAAATCATAAATCCAAATTCTATAACGTATATATATGAATAGCGATTAAAAGCAATTCAAATTGAATATATATATATATATATATATATAATTTTTTTTTTTTTTGCTTTTGATTGAAACATTGCAATTCTATTGTATAGGAAAAGAAATAAAATAATTTATAAAACCAATTAAAAGCATTCTAAATTTAGGTTTAAAGCAAAACACGTTTTTTATATCTACAAAATTATCCAAAAAACAATTAAATTCTAAAATAAAACAAATATTTATATATTTGATTTTTTTTTATCATTGTTATAAACAAAATTTATAAAATAAAATAAGGAAGACTCACTACAAATACCAATAAGGAAAAAGAAAACAAGTTGCTAATTATTTTTCTGTACTTTTGGTTACTTAATATGTCTTGATTTTTTTGACTAGATATAGAATAAATAAAAGTGTACTGATACTAACATTTTCAAAAGTATAGAGCTGTGAGTGGGGGCGAAAATGGAAATGTAGAAGGAGGCAAATATAATAACTTATATTTTATTGTATATTATAACATTTTATGGATTGGCTAGGGGGGTGACTGCCCCTATTTCATGGTATCCAGTTTCGTCCCTGTTTATAGCAGAAAAGATACAAAAATAAAATAAGTTTTTTTCACAAATTAAAATTAATTAATTTATAAATAAGTTAAAATCATTTATTTTTAAAATTAAATTAACTTATGTATACGTTTCTACAACTGATTCAGTATTAAAAAAAAACTATTTTATCTTTTTAATTCCTTATTACTAAGCATGTTCATCAATTGGTATGGAATAGTTTTAACTTAATTAATACATATGGTCTAAATTATCAAATTAATATAATACAAAAGAAATATAGGTTTTTGTATAGTGCATAGGATTTTTTTTTATTTTAATTTTCTTTCTCTAGCTTTTTCGGTGGGGGAACTTGGCCTGGGAGGGGCTTCAGATGAGCTCCTTTGAGATCTCAAAGCGAAAATCCTCCGGTTTATGGAACCCAGTCATCTACTGAATGGAGATCCTTCTTTTCTCAACGTGGGTCAAATGGAAGTGGAAGCTCACGAGACAAAGTTGACAAAGAAGGGAACTAATCATCAAGTTCCTATTAAAATAGGATCCACACAAGAAAAAGCACTTCCCGGGCATCCCGAATTCACCACCGTATGGTTGACCAGCAATTACTAGCGATTCCAACTTCATGCAGGCAAATTGTAGCCTACAATCCGAACTAAGGACAGTTTTTGGAGTTAGCTCATCCTCGTGGGATCGCGATCCTTTCTCCCGTCCATTGTAGCACATATGTCGTCCAGATGAAGAGATGTCAAGGAAACTTCTTACTTCCCCAACAGATCTTCCTACATCTATATATAAACACTGGTTTATCAAGAATACGCAAATTTTTTTTAATAAGAATTATGGAAAAACTTATGCAACATGATTATATATACTTAAACTTACTTTTTTTTAATATTTTCAATTTTCATAGTTAAGTTTTAAAATTTAAAAATAGTCTTTATTGTTGTTTAATGATGACGTTATATAAAGAAGAGTAATGAAAATATAGATTCTCACTTGAAGTTGGACTTCGAGATTTTGGGTTCTATTTTGTATATGATGTAGAGAGGTATACATATAATTAGGGGGTAGTGGTCAGTTTTTTTTTTTTTTTTTTGCGTTCTGGTAGTAGCAAATTGTACGTGGTTTCTCATGTATAGGGTTTTTTGGTTGGTAGTTTTTAAATATTTGTATCAATCTGCATAAGTATTATCTAGGCATCGCCAACATATGGGGATAGGAGGTCGTGCACTGTCAGTTTCTTTAGTGTACTTTGTTGGATATTAATTCCTTATATCCATCACAATTCATAAATATTACCTTTATTTCTATATATAATAAAAAAAAAAATATTTAAGGACATTGATAAATGGTTAAATTTTGTTCTTGATTTTTGATAAATTTTTTTCATTACTTTGAGTACGGGATATATGAAAACTTATATTTTAAATCTCTATTTTCAATTATGTGATAATATATCACCTTACAAATTAATTTTTTAACATTTTCAATAATAATGATATTGATGTCATGTCATGATTTAATTAATTATTATAACTTAAAACAAAAGTTTTAAAATATAAAGAACTCAAAACCACCTAAAAATTTATTAAGTATCAATAACAATATTCAATCAAGTATTATAAATGTTTAACATATTTAAGTTTATAATAAATAAATATTTAATTTATCAAGACAAATAAAAATAATTTTGTTAGTTAATTTTAATGAATAATATCATAAATAAGTTTATTTAAAAAATACTTATAAAACTCAACATCATCAATGTCAATAATACTTTTAATCCAAATTAATTAAAATTAATGATAAATGAATTAATGATAAATATGAAGAAGATGAGAAAAAAAAGAAAGAAAGAAAAAAGATAAAAAAAGATAAAAGAAAAGAATACTGAAAGAAAGAGAGAAGAAAAAAAGGAAAAATAAGAAGAAAAGAAAAGGAAGATGAAAAAAATTGAGAGTATTAGAAAATCATATTAAAAGTTATGGACCATAGAAATCAAACTAAAAACAAAGTTGCACCACCGACATTACATTTGCTTAAAGTGAAAACTCGGGTGCAGCTTACCATACTTTTTAAATAAAATTTAGGAGTCATTTTTATGCACTTTTAATATTAAACTAATTTTTTTATTCTTACGTTTGACATCAGTTTTTGTTTTAGTTTCCGTAAATAAATTATAATTTAGTCTCTATGAAAATAATTTTTATAAACTAGTTGTTATATATGGATAATAATAGAGTTTTTTTGGTAGCTGAGCAGTTTTGACTTAAACACATTAAAGCAAGTAGGTAAGTAATTTAAATTTGGTATTATATAAAAGTTATTTAAAAGAAATAGCCCGTGTATCACGTGGCTAAACATACTGCTTTTACTGTTTACTTATTTTGGAGTGGAAAAGCAAGCTGGTGATTGTGACAGTTTGCGTAGCAGCTTCACGTGATTAAACTGACAGGAAGCTGCTTATTCACCTGACTTTATGTTATTTTTAATCCGTTATATTTTACAAATTTTTTATTTAATATTAAAATTTAAAAAATTTATTATGATTATTTATGTTTTAAGATACGTCATTTTTTTAAATTTTAATTAAAAATATTAGTATTTTGTTAACTTTTTAATTTTAAAATAGTTTAATATTATTATTGGTTCATTATGTTTCACACTTATTTCATAATGATACATTATGTTTTAAAATTTTCATTATCATCCTTTACATTTTCAAAATATACTATTTTTGTCCTTTTTTAAATAAAAATTAGAAAAGTTGGCGTTTTAAATTTTTCTCAATCACAATGGATAAAAGTTCATTCTCCTTCAATCGCTTTACCTCTCATTGTTGATCCAAAAAGATTGTTGTCCTATTCTCGTTTTCGTCTCCACCACAACCTCCCTAGGCTGTCGGAATTGTCTCACCTAACAACGACAATCGTCTCATCATCACTTCTCTTTGTCTTGCTCGTCTTCTTTCAATCTAATTGTAAATGTTGAATGAAAAAATCTTCTACTTGTTCGACTTGACCCAACGGTTCGCGACATTACAGATCTTACTCGCACACTTCACAACCACATTGTAACTTTCTCGTTCAAATCTGGATTAGTTGGCGAGTTACCATTTTTGTCTTTCGACGAAGAGAGAATTCTTGCTTCATTCTCCTTTGATTCTTCTATTTCCAATAACATAGTTTTATGAAAGATTTTTATTTTTCAGTAAGGAATATAAGAATTTTTTTATGTTTCTTGCGAGATTTTGTTAACATCGTTTCAATATGTGAACATTTTTTATCTTTTCAGATCTGAAAGATATTGGAGGGGATGCTAATTTTTGTTGTTGTTTATTTTTCAAATAATAAAATAAAGATAGTGATATTTTTTGTTATTACTACCTAAAATTAATTATTTTTAAAACTTAATATCACTTTTGATCTATTATATTTTGCAATGATTTCTCTTTGATACATTAAGTTTTAAAAAAATTATTTTGACCTTTATGTTTTTGAAATGTTTTATTTTGATACTTTATTAAAATTTAAAATTAATATAACACTGACTTTTTTAACGAAAAATTGAAAATAATCAAAATAATAATTTCAAAATCATAAAAAATTAAAATAAAACTTTTAAAATTTAATAGATCAGAAATAATTACAAACATAATAAATCAAAAATAATATTAAACGTATTTATCATACTCTATTTATAGTTATTGGTACTACAATTGACCAGCTATATCTCGTATTTATAATTTTTATTGCTTACGATAGTACAATTAACAAAAAATCTTACTTATAAACCTCGTTTACATACTTTATAAATTTGACTAAAATTAAATATTTTGATAAACTAAATGCACGAATCCCATTCATGATTAAACTAATTTTAAAAACTACTATTAAGAAGTATAAATTATTCTCATAAGTTTTCGAAAGATCCTATACTTTTGTCCATTTTGAATCAAATAACTATATTCTGTAAACATTCGTGTTTTCCATTTTTAATAGTAAAAAAAAAAAACAAGTCGTTTTCTTGATCTTTACCTATTAGTAGTATTACTTTATTAGATCTTAGTGGCCAAAACGAATACTTATATCGAGGAGACGAGGAAAATTAAGATACAACCACATGCTATATTGCTATTCACACCTAAGCCGCCACTCCTGCCAAAAACCTCATCCGTGATGTCACTCACTCATGTTTAGCAAAATTGTTAAATCACTTGCAAGTTGGAATCCACAATTAATATAGGCTTAAATTCACTATTTATTCAATAATATTATATAATTGTGCTTTTGTCCTTCAAAATTTTAATTAGACATTAATCCTTTATATTTATAAAATTTAATAATTTTGATCCACTATTAATATTAGTATGTAACCCATTTTTTATACATAAATTACTTATGTGATATCTAAGTAAAATTTCACATTAATATATCTTAAAATAATAATAGTGTGATAACTTAATACATATGTAATATGTTAACATGATACTGATAATATTAAATTTTATCTTTATTGTTATGTTAATACATTATCGATATCATATTAAAATATGTCAAATTATCAAGTTATTCATGATATTGATATGTTATCATAAGTCATATCATTGTTAAGATTTCACATCAACAATTTTCATTAAAAATAACAACAAATTATTAATAATATGAATTTTAAAAAAGTAAGAATCAAATGTATAATATTTTTTTTTTAAAATAATACCAAAACTGCACTGTCCTCCTGAAACTATAGAAGCAAAAATGAATTTGTAAGCCTTTTAAGAACAATATTATTATTACTGCTATAACAAATTTGATAGTACTATGGAACAAATTCATGTTATGTTGACCATATATTCGGTGTTCCAGGCAACTTACGACTTCCTGGTGGGTCAGCATATCAAACTGAACAACAACTTCAATATTATATAATTGGTCAACTCTTTGTTTGTTTTAAACAAACGCCATTCTCGCTTTCAGCGGAACGCATTAGAGTCCCCATTCGTGCCGCAACCCAAAACAAAAAATAAAAATGGAGGGGGATCTAAAGCAGAAGCTGTTGAGAAGAAGAAAGGAAGAGGAAGAAGAAGAAGAGTTATCATTGGCCAAGAGGGTGTGGAATGAGAGCAAGGTTATGTGGATAGTGGCAGCACCAGCCATATTCACAAGGTTCTCCACCTTTGGAATCAGTGTTATAAGCCAAGCTTTTGTTGGCCATATTGGTTCTAAAGAATTGGCCGCTTATGCTCTCGTTTTCACCGTTCTCATTAGGTTCGCCAATGGTGTTCTGGTACTTTTTATTCACCAAACCTTGCCAATTTTTTATTTTATTTTTATAAAAAAGTGGAACAAACTACGCCGCATGCGTAGTATTGTATCATATTTTGACTGTTTTCTTGTGTTGCTGTCTCACTATGTTGGATTTAGAGTCTCATGACGAATCAAGGTTCGAATTCCTGTTGAGAAAAATGTTCACGTTTAGTTTGATTATGTCTCAAACAGGGTTGTCTTGAAAGAAAAAAACACATGTGGGGGAAATCATGTTATTCTATCTCTCTCTCTCTCTTTTTTTTTTTTTATTGAAACGTAGGTTGTTCTGTAGTTGTGTTGTGACTGAAAGAAATAGAGATTACTCCTCTGTTTCATCAATTAAAAATTAAATTTTTTCATTTTTTTTTGTTACTCAGAACAAAATCTTTTGGTGTTATAGGTTGGATTGTTGTGATTGGTTGAACTTGGGTTATATGAACACATGGATTGTAACATCTGAAGTTTGTGAACATATGCTATAACAAATACATTTAGTGTTTACGTTTAGTGTTTGATTATGTCTCAGACAAGGTTCTCTTAATAAAAAATACATGTTGGGGAAAAAGGAAAGCATGTTGGGACTCAATGGTGTCCCTAATAAGATGTTTGGAGAAAAAATATGTTTCTGTCTATTTACAAAAATAGTGAAGATATTTAGAATTGTTGTAACTATAGAGACATTAATTTGATGAGTCATATTATGAAGTTGTGGGAGAGAGTTATCAAATATCGCTCGAGGAGAGAGACCATGATCTCTGTAAATAAATTTGGATTTATGTTAGGAAGATATACCATGAAAGTCATTTTCTTGACGTGACAATTAATGAAAAGATATCGAGAAAAGAAGAAAGACTTACATATGGTGTTATATGAGAAACTTGGATTATAACATCTGAAGTTTGTGAACATAGGCTATCACAGTATTTAAAATTACGTTACTTAGTGGGGGTGTGTATTTTTTCATTTATTTGATTTTTACTTAACCTGTGTATGGTGTACAGGTATAAATTTTTGGATGAAACTATATTGGTGTTGTGTTACAGTTGCAATTACAAATTTTACAATATGATGCCTATGATAATGACTAAAATTTATTGTTTGTAAAATGGAAATTGCAGTTAGGAATGGCGAGTGCGTTGTCAACACTTTGTGGACAAGCATATGGTGCAAAAGAATATGGCATGATGGGAGTGTATCTTCAAAGATCATGGATAGTTTTGTTCTTAACTGCAGTCTGTCTTCTTCCTGTGTTCATCTTCACAAGCCCTATTTTGTTGCTCTTGGGCCAAGATGAGAGCATAGCACAAGTGGCAGGAAACATTGCTCTTTGGTCAATCCCTGTCATGTTTGCCTTCATTGTCTCGTTCACTTGTCAGACGTTCCTGCAATCTCAAAGCAAGAACGTCATCATTGCATTCTTGGCAGCTTTTTCGATAGTCATTCACGTGCTTCTCTCCTGGCTTTTGACAATGAAGTTCAAGTTTGGGATTCCTGGTGCTATGATTTCAGCAGGCTTGGCATACTGGATTCCCAATATTGGTCAACTCATATTTGTCACATGTGGTTGGTGCTCTGATACATGGAAAGGTTTCACATTTTTGGCATTCAAAGACCTCTGGCCTGTTGTCAAGATGTCCCTTTCAGCTGGTGCCATGTTATGGTGAGTTTTCTTCTCAAGTAGGGTCAGTTCTTTGCAAATTCTATGATTGTTGGTCTTGAGTAGACCAGGATTTTCCTATTAATAATAATAATAATAATTCATGTTTTGACTTCAAAAATAATTATAAAAAAGTAGACCCAGATTCCCTTCAGACGGGGAATTAACATTGGGTCAAGATCAGATGACTCATATTTTATCTTGCAAGTCTGACTTAAAAGTTAAAATACACATCCAAAATTTGAACAATTCGATCTTCATCAAATGGTTTCAATTTACTTTTGTGTGAATGCCTGACAGCATAGAATCTATTTCCATTTTGAATGTCAATCTTGATGTTTTATCATAAATCATTCTTACTAGCAAATTATGCCTCATTATTCAAAAGACATTACTTATTCTCTTTAACTTTTCTTCTTTCCCATTGATGTGACCTTATTCACTGAGAGTGTAAAAGGGTGTGAGAAAAAGATGTCAATGAAACACTTTTTTCTTAGAGAATCTAGATTGTTAATGTTATTTATCGTGAATAAAAATTGTTACATGTCTTTCTAACTTGAAGCTGTTGTATATTTTACAGTCTTGAGCTCTGGTACAACACAATATTGGTTCTTTTGACGGGTAACATGAAAAACGCGGAGGTTGAGATTGATGCTCTATCCATATGGTAATCCTTCTGCACTAGAACATTTTTCTCTAAATTTTAAATGTTATGTTATTGGTTGTATTAGTTTGATGTAAATAGGAGTTTTTTTTCTTGTCTTGCACTGCTAATGGTGAAATTTACTATTTACAGTCTCAACATCAATGGATGGGAAATGATGATATCACTTGGTTTCATGGCTGCAGCAAGGTAATGTCACTGTTTTTTTTCACCAAGCTCAACCTTCCATTTTGTTTTGTTTTTTATCTGTTGTAAGTTTACCCTGAAAACTTGACTTTAACTTTATTTTGCAGTGTTCGAGTAGCAAATGAACTTGGAAGAGGAAGTGCCAAAGCTGCAAAGTTCTCTATTATTGTGTCAGTGCTCACATCATTGGCCATCGGATTCCTTCTGTTCATATTCTTCTTATTTTTTAGAGAAAGACTTGCATACATATTTACCTCAAGTAAAGAGGTGGCCTTTGCTGTTGGGGATTTGTCACCTTTGTTATCAGTCTCTATATTACTGAACAGTGTTCAACCTGTACTCTCAGGTATTATTTGCACCATTTGCTCCCTCTTGAATTGATTTAAGATTTGAATCCTTGTTGTTCTTATATTACTAAAGAAAATTAGTGCATGTTAGTTTGCAAACTCAAGTTTGAGTTAAACTTAAGTTTGCAAACTCAGTTTGCAAAAGTATCTCAAGTCTTGTTTCTCATAAACTTAGTTTCCAGAACAAATTTTACTCTCAAACATAGTTTTGGGGGTAACTTAACATAAAATGATTTTACTCTTAAACATACTTTTGAATCCATTCCAACGGAAATCAAAACATGCCCTGAATATGTCAATGCCTTAAACTTACAACAGTTATATGTTGAATGTGTCATTTTCCAATGTCTATATAGACTTCTGAAATGAGATTATGTGATTTTCCAATGTGTATATATACTTATGAAATGAGATTGTGTGATTTCAACAGGAGTGGCTATAGGAGCAGGGTGGCAAAGCGTTGTAGCATATGTGAATATGGGGTGTTATTATGCCATAGGCATTCCTGTAGGTATTGTACTTGGTAACGTTCTGGATTTGCAAGTCAAGGTACACTTTCACCTATTCTGTTACTAAATTGCAGACCATCTTCATGCCGCTTCATGTATTGAACAAACTTTTTCACTTTTGTAGGGAATCTGGATTGGAATGTTGTTTGGAACGTTGATTCAAACTATAGTGCTAATTGTAATCACCTACAAAACTAATTGGGACGAGCAGGTATGCATTTTACATAAGGGCTAAGGATAGTATAGGAAAATAAGATAAAAAACTTACAGAAATAGCTTATAATTTCCACAAGTTCTTTTGAGGTTATTTCAATAAACATTTTGGTTCAACTTTTCAAATTAAGCTCTTTCTAACTTATTTCAATAAGTTTTCTGGTTAAATTTACAGCATAAGCTTTCTTGTGATGAGATCTTATTGAATAAACACTTGATTTTGTTTACCCAAACACTGCTTAAAACATCACTTATAAATTAAAATTAACTTATCCACTTTGACTCTTGAGAGAAGTGTTCTCACGTAACTTCTCTAAAAGTAAATTAATTTCAACTCATGAGAAAAGTTTGATTCATTTTATTTTCTTATTTTGTCTGTAAGTATTTTTTGACATGTTTATCCAAATTGATCCTTATTTACTGTCAGATTGTTTCTAATTGACTACATTCTCTTTCATAATAATTATAATTATCTTTACTGAACACGATCATATCATTCTGTGCAGGTTATCATTGCTCAGAAGCGTATTAGCAGGTGGTCGAAGGTGGACAGTCCTGATCATGAAAATGAAGTAGAAAGAAAAAATGTTAGCTAATTAGTTTCAGTGTCATCATCTATGTACTATGTTGTTATACAGCAAAAAAGTAGATATCATTTTTTGGTGAAGAAATGGTTATTTATTGATCATGAAGTCTTCAATCAAAAGTAGTGGACTTCTTTCTTACTTTTGAATTTTTCAATAGAGTCATTACTTTTGCTCGTACTCGACTGATGGACTCGGTTAATGGATGTTTACGTGCAAGGCATTGTTAATGTTACATGTTCTGAAGTCTCAACTTTAAAATTATGTAATTAGTGTGGTAAGAATGGTAGTTGGTACTCATAAGGTTAGATCAGAAAAAATGTCTTGAAAAATAGATGGTAGGAGTAGGAAACTATATAATACCAGAAATTAATGCAGTTGTAGATTTGTTGTATACAAAATGCAACTATATAACTAAATATGTGGTAGATATAAACATTTAATATAACAATCACACCGGTCGTATAGCTCTCAATGCTGACATTAAATAAAATTGATGCTGGTAAAGCACCAACACTAATTTGCCAACAATATGGATCTTGACAAGATCTCAGCTACTTGAAGATCATTGAAAATGCAACGGAAAGAGATTGTGGAAAACTTCTTGTTCAATAGCACCCGTTACTAGCAAGGGAGAATTTACTTCCTGCACCCCCTAAAGGGGACAAAAATATCTCTCGTCTTCTTCAACGACACTCGATGCCGGAGAAGCTCTACTTCACCGCTGCATCTGCAGGCTACGGAAGCAAAATGCCCAACGACTTCAAGAACCTCCCAGTCTCGGAACTCAACGACAACAAAACAGTCACATTCAGAGCAGGGCCGTTCCTGAGAATTCTTTGGCCCGGGACAAGGTAGAAAAAATGGGTCCCTAACACAAATTTTTTTAAATACAAATAATATTAAAAGATATAAAAATTCATTACATTCCAAATAATTTTCAAAACTGTATATTAAAGATACATATAATGCTTTATAAAAAACATTTCCTTCTGACATTTCTTGACGCAAAATCATTTATAACCATATCTACATCGATTTTATCCAACATATTTCTCTCAATAGATAACATTGCTAGACCATTCAATCTCTCCTGCGACATTGTCGATCTCAAGTAATTTTTCAATAATTTCAACTTTGAAAAACTTCTTTCCGCGGAAGCTATTGTCACGGGCATCGTTAATAGGATTCGATATGCAATAGAAACGTTGGGATAACAATCTGCATTTTTGACAAATTCAAGAATATCAATTGCTGTCATTGACTCATTTGGTAAAGTCATTTGCAACACCTTCATTTCAGAATAAAAGTCATCTGCATCAACATCTGACAAAGTATTATGAGAAAATGTATCCTTAAAATTATTGCAAC
>PYAF01004598.1:1451653-1478201 GCA_007407185.1 Glycine tomentella
TTATTATATTTCAAATATTTGAATAGGAATTAAGATTAGATCAATTTGTTATTATCCCGTATTATTAGTATTTTGTTGAATTTCTCTCTCTTATATAAGAACATCATGTTGAGGGAAAATATATAGAAGAGAATAGAATGAATGAATGAATGAAAGAGGAATTATTATTCCAATTTATGCGTAATTGATTTTTAACAATAGTGCTGGTGAAGGGAAATGCCTCCAAACTGTGAGGTCAACTTGTCGCCATTAATGAGACCTATCTTTTATTTTTGTCATGAAATAGCTGTTTTTTGTCATATTTTTTATGACATACTTATTCAAAAGTCAAATATACCACGCAATTTGGAAGCGACAACCAGGTCCCCTTTCGTGGTAAAAAACAAGACAGATCATAGTATCTCATTTTAAGTAATGTGTACTGTAATAATTATGTTGTGCCTTTCCTGGCCTTCCAACTAAGATCAAGATGGAAGAGAAGTGGTCGGTTTAATAGTAACATCCAACCAAAATGCATACTCAAACATATTATAAGTCTCTTTTGTTAAAAATAATTTAATAAATTAATAATTAACATTTATTCATAAAAAATGTGTTGTTGTAGTTTTATTTATATAAGATAAAAGATAAAGGCAGAATTTAAATTTTTCTTTGGATGCTGCTTGGGGATGAATAGGACTGCAACGGGACATAGTTTTATTTAGTAATACTAAATTATATTTAAATATCTAATAAATAAAGATGTTAGTAGTTGCTAACTAATAACAAAAGTCCTTTGCAGTGAAGGCTTCATATCAAACTCTGTCGTCTTTTTTCAGTGTTGTTCTCATCATTCATGAAATGTAGCGTCCCTATTCCTCCACGTCTAGCATGTCAATTCTCAATTGTTGTGAGTTCTAGCTTGGATCAATAGCATAATAATTTATTGGTCAGAATCTAACGAGCTTTCTAACTCAACTATTTAATGACTGAAACAGCATATATAATTATTGATTTTAAAATTGTGAAACGCTTAATGTTAGAAAAACAACACGCCTTTAAGTACACTTATGTTTTACTTTTTTAAAAGATGATAATAATTAACTCACCATTTCTTTTATAGATTGTGTTGATGAAAAAGATGAAAAGGTACTCATGTGTCAAACCCATCACCATGGGTTTAGCTTCTCCTAGTCAAAAGGTAGTGGCTTTTAGGAGTTAGCTAGGACTTTTTTTTTATTTTTTTTATGCGTCTTAGGACCTTCTCTTTATGATGATAAATAAATAAATGTAAAAAATAAAATAGCAAACACTATAGAGGTTCTTGAGGATCCACGTATCAGCATGATCATCCATCCGATGCTTTTTTCTTTACACATGTATAATTTTTTTATTTCACTTTTCCTTAATAAGTGTTATCGGCTTCACGAATTTGCCTTTATAAAGTGTTTAGATGAGTCAAGAGAAAAAGATGTTTATAAATTTTCTTTAATATTAATTTCTAAAATGTGAGACTATTTCAATATCCTGGAACAATAATATTACAATTTTCATTCGGGATCAATAATAGTTTATACACAACTTTAAAAAGGTAATGGATGCCCTAAAAAGCTCCTTGCCCTAAAAGGTTATTGGAATTACTATTTTAGTACACTTTAAAGCAAAATTTTTAAAATTGAACCGGTGACTGATCCGATCAGGATATTGGGTTATTAGGTCAGTGATTGAACCGGTGGGTTACCGATTGACCCACATGATCCGATTTGTAATAAAAAATATAAATAATTTATGCATGTCTTAAAATATTTTAAAAAATATTATAAATTAATATAATTCCATAATACCAAAATGTTAAAAAAATGAATGATCCAGAAACTGAAAACGAAAACCTCACTTACACGTAAGTCGAAGACTGTAACCATCTTCTATGAGCGTCAAACATGAACTTATTGGAGCTCTGACGGTGGTGGTGCACCACAAAATTGGATCGCGACATCACTCTCCCACCAACCAAACTCATCAAAGTCAAAATTCACAATCAATTTCTCGTTCAAGCACGAGTATGCACTAAACGCACACCAGAAGAGAAATAGAATCAGAAACTGGAGAATCTAAATTAAGGTGAACGCTTCAACACTTATTATGATTCCTATCTCTTGCTCTTTTCCTTTTCAAAAAAATTTCTCCAAAAAAAAAAGTGTTGCGAGGCCAGAAAGTGAAAGAAGAGTTTAAAAACTTCAAAAGGAAAAACGCTCTTTATGTGTGAGGAGAGTGAAACGGAGTTGAGGCGTGTGTGTCATGCTGCAGTTGTGAAGAGGAGAAGCTACGCTGCGAGGAAGAACAAGGTTGAAGATGGGCCGAAGGATGAAGCTGCGTTGCGACATGCGTTCTCTAAGTTTCTTACATAAACCTAAATCAAAACGGCGCTGTTTCACTCAAGAGGGAGAAAAAAATTGACTTGGTCTGAGTTGATGGATCATTGGTTCGACCACAACCCGGCGGGTCACACCGGGTGAATTCGGATTGAAAGCACAGTCGATCTAATGAGGAACCCAATCCAGTTTAGTCATCGATTCACGATTTGACCGATCAGATCAACCAGGTTGATCTGAATTTTAAAACACTGCTTTAAAGTCTCAAATTCAATAATAACTCAAAATTACTCTTATTCCTCAATTTTTTAGATGTTTTTTAAAGTCAAAAGTGTGAGACTCAAACTAATACTATTTTAATTTTTAAATAACTTAAATGATAATAATAATAAGATACGCAAGTTCAAATATTATCACATACCTACTATTTTATTTTTCTTGTTTTCGCCCATTCCCCTTTGATGATATATTTACGAGCTTTATCATAAAAATTATTTTAAGAAAGAAAAACAAGTACGTACTATCATTATTTTTAGGGTGCCTAGCTTACACGTCGCAGCTGTTCCGGTGGTCCATATAATAAACACGTATAGCACAAAAAAATTTATGACTCAAAAACGACATAGTTAACAATTTGTTCGGACTACAACAACTACTATGACTACCATACTTGTATTACAAGCTGTATTGTATATAATGAAAAAAAAATGGTCCATATTAGTCCCTGTCTCGTTATTCCACTTTGGAATTCATCACTGGCAAGTAGCATGAGACATGGATGCATGCAACCACCGCAAGTTATTTATTTTGTTAATTAAAGCCATGCCAACACCCTTTTATGGTTTAAAATAGAAAAATTCAGGCCTACACTCCCTCATCACTTGCTTAGTTTGTTCTTCCTTCTACTAGCAAAGCAAAAAAAAAAAAAAAAAATAGAAAAATGGAGGGGGGTGTGAAGGAGAAGTTGTTGATCAAAGAGAAAAAAACATCAGAGCCAGAAGAAGAGGAATTATCATTGGTGAAGAGGGTGTGGAATGAGAGCAAGGTGATGTGGGTAGTCGCAGCACCAGGCATTTTTACAAGGTTCTCCACCTTTGGTATCAATGTTATAAGCCAAGCATTTATTGGTCATATTGGTTCAAGGGAACTTGCTGCTTATGCTCTTGTGTTCACTGTTCTCATACGCTTTGCCAATGGAATTCTGGTACGTTTTTCTAAGCCAAATTAATCTTCCTTCAATTTTTTTTTTCAGTAGATCTAGTCTCGAAAATACAATTTTTTTAAAATAAATAATTTTAAAATGAAAGTGGGTGAGGGGGATATAGCCGGGAGAGAGAGTGGATAACTGTGAGGGAGAAGAAAATGCCACTGAATACTTTTATACAGTATAAATCTCTGCATGTTTAGATTAAAGTTTGCGTTAAATTTCAAACTAAGTTTGCAAAATTTGAAAAAACAACCTTAAGTCTTTCGTCAGCAAAATTAAGTTTTCGGGCAAAATCTTTAAGTGCAAATATACTTTTGGAAATGACCAAATATGTTAGTAAAATTAGTTTATTAACCAAACTGCAATTTCCCAAGCAGAAAATCAAACATAATCTTAGTCTCTGAGTATGTGATGTACTGTCCTAGTAATTTTTAAAATTAAAAAAAATGTTGAATAAAGTTTTGAAATTTAAATATAATTCTTAATATATATAATTTATTATCATTATGGTTCTTAAAATTTGGTAATTTAAGTTAAGGACTAATACTAAGCTCTAACATGATTAACAAATTTCAATTTCAGATATTTACTTGATATTTTTTTAATTTCAGAGATTACTACGTCAAGAACCAAAATGGGGGGTTTACTCCTTTTATACATGATTACCTAATAATGAAAAGTAACAACAATATAAAATATTATCTGTGCCACAAAACTACCCTTTCCAATTTTAAGCAAGATATTCTTTCTGTACAATGATTCAAAGAAACAGAGACCTCTGCCCTTTCCTGTGTTTCATCAATGAGTAACTTAAAGATTTCCTGACTTTTGTTTTTGGTTCATACGAATCTATGTTGGTGTTATAGTAGTGATTCTAATAATTGAAGAATCAGGAGCTGTAAGAAAAAAAAATGCATCAAAGATTGAAAAGGGTTATTAAAGTAGATTAAAAAGTTGAAGCTGAAGCTTAAGCTTGTGAATATCTGCTATGACAATATCCAACATATGCTTCCCCTACATATAATAAGGCTTCAAATGCAATACATTCAACAAAATTATGTTGCCACCTTATTGTTATTGCAATTATGACAATATAAAATGCTATTGTTGTAACGCAAGTTATTTGTGCCTGTTGTTAACTGACAACTCTAGTTGGGAATGGCGAGTGCGTTGGCAACACTATGTGGACAAGCATACGGTGCAAAAGAATATGACATGATGGGAGTGTATCTTCAAAGATCATGGATAGTTATGTCCATAACTGCACTCTTTCTTCTTCCGTTGTTCATCTTCACGAGGCCGATTTTGATGCTCTTAGGCCAAGATGAGAATATAGCAGATGTGGCAGGAAATATTTCTCTTTGGTCAATTCCTATCATATTTGCTTTTATTGCCTCTTTCACTTGCCAGAATTTCCTGCAATCTCAAAGCAGGAATACCATCATTGCTTTCTTGGCAGCATTCTCAGTAGTTATTCATTTGTTCCTCTCTTGGCTATTGACAATTCAATTCAAGCTCGAGATTGCTGGTGCAATGACTTCAACAAGTTTGGCATTTTGGATTCCTAATATTGGTCAACTAATATTTATTACATGTGGTTGGTGCTCTGCTACATGGAAAGGTTTCTCATATTTGGCATTCAAAGATCTTTGGCCTGTTGTCAAGCTTTCCCTTTCATCTGGTATCATGTTATGGTAAGCTTTGATCTATACCAACTAACGGGTCTTTAAAAATGCCATGAGTTCCATGTAAATTTGGATTTTCTCTATGATTAATGAAGAATACAAAGTTTTGACTATCTACATTTCTTTTACGCAACTTATCTAAAAAATGAATAATGCATACATGTCTTCCTAACTTGGAGCTATGGTATTTTACAGTCTTGAGCTCTGGTACAACACAATATTGGTTCTTTTAACGGGCAACATGGAAAATGCTGAGGTCCAAATTGATGCTCTATCTATATGGTATTTCTTCCGTATTGTCTCACACTTCTTTATTAGAATTTGAAAAATGCTAGCAACACACTTTGTCTCAAACATTATTTATTATAGGATGAAATTCATTTGAATTCATTAAATTTCGAATAATGGTCATCAAATAGGGAATGAGATTTACATTATTATGTGAGTTCCTATACTGTACGCAGTTCTACCCTTGGATATGTAAAGAGACTATTTCTGGATTCGAGCTGGTGTCTTGGTGATTTGTTGGTCATGTGTTTGAATTCAGAAACATCTCTTTGCATATGCAAGGGTAAGGCTGCTTACAATATCCCTTCCTCTTACATGCGCATAGCATGGAGCCTCTAGACAATAGGGTACGTAATTTTTTTTTTTAGTTTTTTATGTGAGTTCCTATAAATTTTAGTTAATAACGAAGAGTGTATTGACAAAAGAAAAAAACCTGTGTTTGTTTTGTGATAATTTATATATTGTATCCACATTTAGTACTTGGTAATTGTATTGGCCTAACGCATAAAAAACTTTTTTCTTTGGCGGCTTAAGATCAAATTTGATTTGTTTACAGCCTCAACATCAATGGATGGGAAATGATGATATCACTTGGTTTCATGGCTGCTGCAAGGTAATGGCATTCTTTTCTCTTCCTTTTGTTGTACTAATTCTTTTTGTTATCTGTGAAATAGAAAATGGATTGTTTGGTAAGGAGGACTTACCTCAACAAGTGCCAATGCTTTACAAGCTTAGTGCTAGAGGGGTTGTGGACGGTTTTGCCAAGAAGGCCAACCTCAACAAGCACCAACACACACAGACACATATAAACCTACCACATTTTCTTCTATTGTTCATTTACCATGGAATATTAACTTTATCGTTTCTCATTTGCAGTGTTCGAGTGGCAAACGAGCTTGGAAAAGGAAGCTCCAAAGCTGCAAAGTTCTCTATAGTTGTGACAGTGCTTACATCCTTGGCCATTGGATTTGTTCTCTTCTTATTTTTCTTATTTTTAAGGGAAAAACTTGCTTACATATTTACCTCAAATAAAGACGTGGCCGATGCCGTTGGGGACTTGTCACCTTTGTTGGCAATCTCTATTCTACTAAACAGTGTTCAACCTGTACTCTCAGGTATTTTTAAACAACATTTGGGCTCCAAGTTGGTTTAAGACTAGAGTTTGATATCAAAATTGAATATTGAATATGGACCAAAAAAACAAAATTTACGAAATGATGCACTTAAACATTGTAATCGTGTGATTTCAACAGGAGTTGCTATTGGAGCAGGGTGGCAAAGTATTGTAGCATATGTGAACATAGGGTGTTATTACATCATAGGTGTTCCTGTAGGAGTTCTGCTTGGTAACGTTTTGAATTTGCAAGTCAAGGTCGGTATTCTTCTCATTCTCGAGTTGCATACTTGGATTTGATTGGTGTTTCCTCTATTGAACAAAACTTCTTTATTCTTTCTTAGGGTATTTGGATTGGAATGTTGTTTGGAACATTTATTCAAACCGTAGTGCTAACTGTAATCACTTACAAAACTGATTGGGACGAACAGGTATTGATCATTACTTCTTCTTATTGCTTCTTAGTTCTAGATTTATCCCAAAAATAGTGTCAATTATTATATAACGGACGAATCATTTTGTCAATGTGCAGGTAACTATAGCTCGTAATCGTATTAATAAGTGGTCCAAGGTGGAATCTGACCATGAAACAATTACATCAGATAATTAGTTTCATGTTCCTTCTTAGATTTAGTTTTTTATTCAAAATTAATGAATCTAATCACGGATTTATTTATGGCAATATAGTTTCTGTTGCTAGTGTTATACAGGCAAAGATTTTCATTTGTACGGGCGCAAATTATGTTGGATAGGATAGGATCGTTGAATTTAGTTGGACATTGTTATCTATGGCTACTCCTTAATCCTTATATACTTCTTCTCATCCTAGTTTTCATTCTTTTACTAATATGATATAACGCCAATGTTGGATTAATCCATGTCAAATTGTATAGACATAATTTATTTTAGGGTAATTGTGTAGACATCGTTAAAACAATTTTAAAGTAAAAAGCAATTCTCTATATAACCAATAGTTTTTTTTTATAGAAAGATGCTTATATTATTTCATTAATAATCAAAGTGCTAATACAGTCAGGAATGGCATTGAAATGTAAATTAACATACAATCTAGACGTCCTAGAGAGGTGTATAACCAATCGTTTGATTATTATTGTAGAAAAAATAATACATGGGAGTCGGTGTTTTTAGAAATTTAAAACTTTTTTTAAGATTGAAAGCATGTTTATCATATGATGCAGGTAAACCTAAAATAGATAAAAAAAAAAGTTTTGATTCAGAATTTATCCGATGATGAGAAAAATAATTTTATTTGTAAATAAAACAAGATATAAGATCTAAAAATAAATTCAAATCCTTTATGAGTTAAAGCAATAAAAAGAAGCACACAAAAAACTATATTGGTTCATCTCAAATTTGAGACTACCAGTTATGGCAATCCAAAGTTTTCACTAACTTATCAAACTTACAAGTATTTTTATTGTCACTTCTAACTCTTACACATGCAAACTCTACCCCAAACTTGACTTAACCCAATGTTCTTTGTCTTACCAAGCAAGTATTGGTTCTAAACAAATCAACAAGATTTGTTGGAAGTTTGCACACCGACTAAGTTGTGATCATTTTATAGACAAATAAATCACTCAACATTTTTAGTCTTTTCTTTCAAGGTATATAGGATGTTTTGAGAGCTTGGTATCCATGCAAAGAATTACAGAAAACTTTACAAAAAAGAATGAAAAAATATGTTCGCATAGATGATTTGTATGTTATTTCTTCAAATCTTCTTCTATTTATAACTTTCATCTTTAAGTATTTGTTGTCTTACAATGGTTGGATTCTTTACTATGCTTTTCGTTTGAAGTATTGAACCCGTTGAAACATTTAATGTTTGCATTAAATGCATGTCCCTTCTTCATGCAAAAGTCGATGCTCATAGGTTTGCATGTATTATACTTCAAGAGGAAAATCACTTCTTTCATCATAACATGTTTGCAACAATAGAACACACCTTTTGATGATGATTAACGTCTTCTAGATTGTGGATTTCATTTATTCTTCATAGGACTTTAACAGATTCCTGGATAATGTTTTCTGCATGAAAGAATCTCAGACACAAAGTATTAAATGAAGGTTTTAATTACACTACTTAAATGTTATGCTAGATCATTTTATTGATGCATCGTCTAAAAATACAAATGCACATATACAAATCATGATTTGATACAAATTAGAAACAACTTCTACCATTTGTATTTATTTGCATCTAATTAAAATAATTAGGAGTCATGATTCGCCTTTAAAACATAAATGTCTTTTGACTTAACAATTATTTTATTAATATTATCTTAGTCTTATATAATTATCGTCTTAAGAGCATCTCCAATGGGAGATGCTTAGTGGGTTTCTTAGCCTAAGTTATCGTTTCTTCAGCGGACGGTCGGTTCCTTATATAAGGAACCGTTTCTTACCAATTAAAAATCATTATTTGGGAATGAATTCGTTATTCCCAACCATAGGAACGCCAAAGTGATGAAGCAAAGGAGGAAGATGAAAGAACAAAGGTACTAACTGTGAACGACGATGGCGACGACGCATAGCTGGGGGTGGTTTCAGAGAGTATGCGGGTTGTGGGCTGGGAGCAAAGGGACGCATGGTTTTGGGTGGTTTGAACCTTCTGGAGAAAGGGAGTGAGAAGGGAAACACTAAAAAATTGGCTGATTGAGGGACGCACCTTATGGAGAAAGGGAGTGAGAAGGGAAAGATTAAAAAAATAAACTGGTAGAGTGAGAGACGCGTGAGAAGGGAAAAATTAAAATTTGTTGAGTAAATTTTAAAAAAAAATGTAAGAAAGGAAAGAAATAGCCGTTGAATGGAATCACCTAATATTTATTTTAATTTATATTTATAAAAATTGAAAAAATGTTAAATTTTATTAAAAAATATATAAATATATGGATTTTTTTGAGTTTCTTGTGATTTATTGCATTGGAGTAAAATATTGAATGAGTTTCTTAGAAGTGACATGACATTGTGGGGACCACAAAAAGTATTATGGGGACCACAAAAAATTAATTAAGGAATCCAAATAAACATCTCCCATTTGGAGATGCTCTAAGTTGTTTTATGTGGACGTACAAGAAAAATAATAAATAGATGAAAGTAAATAATAATTTTACAAAATTAACCTTATATCATCAAGAATTTATTTATAGATCTTTTTTGTCCATCATTAATACTATAATTGGGATATAAGTCTTATAATTGATATTATATTGAAAAATTAAAATGAAAATTATTTTAAGGTAAATTTTTTTCTTACATGATAATTATAATGGGACAAATACAGTAATTATTTTTAATGGTTATTTATTGAATGAATGATTAAAGTTCTTCAAATTGTAAATTGTCAATAAATTTAGTCATTGAAAATTTCAAATTTATCAAGTTAATCTCTAAAATTAAAAGTTAAATATTAATGAATACCCTTAACACATTTGTTAAATAATTATAAGGATATTTTTTTTATTGGATAACATTAAATTGAGAAACCAAAATTGCAATTAACAAATATAGTAATGATATATATTTTTATATATAAGTTATACAAGTCAAATGGCTTGACTTATTTTTCAAAAGGTCGTTGGTGGACGTGATGAACGTACGTTGATGGAAGGAAACACTTTGTATCTTTTTGAGTTGAACATATGTTTGTAGTTATAAAAAAAAATTGGTTTTGATACACAGTAAAAATATGTTTATATTGTATATCAAATGTAAATATACAATAAAAACACATTTTTATTGTATATGATGCACAACAAAAATGTGTTTTGTGTTTCCATTATATTAACAACCCAAACAAAGTGCTCCGAAGCTTAATTATCTTTGAAGTTGCAATGGAAAATGAGGTACAACACAAATATATGCTGAAAAATGTAGATGAGGTCGACATTAATGAATGATGGGAGAAATGGTGTTGGTATTGGGTGCAGAGAGGGACAAAGGCTAGGGAAGAAAGACAGAGGAAGGGAGAAAGGGGGAGGGATATTGTGTTTGATTTGGTCGTAGAAAATCATGATGAGTACAAAATTTATAATGAGTTAATCTAAAGATCAACTATCTGTTAGCTTCTAAAAATTATTGTGAATTCAACTGGCCACAAATCCAAACACATACGAGTAGGGTTGTTTTTTAAGGGTGAAAAAAGTCACTATATTTTTATAATATCTCTTAAAAAATTTAAAAGTCAATTATATTTTTATAAAATCTTTTAAAATTTATAGAATTTTTTTATATAAAAAAGTCTTTTAAAATATCAGTCCAATGCATCCAAGCTATAAGAATAAATTAAAAATAAAAAAAATACAGTGGTGGTAAACTTAGATAAAAAAAATAAGGAAAGAATAACAATTCCCTTTTACAAAAACTCTTCCCGACTTTCCCACACTAAATCCAGTTCCGTGTTGATCCCGACATAACATAAGGGTCACCATTAAAGAGAATCAGTACAACTTTAGTTTCTCCAAAGCAGAAGGTAGCAAAATTTTAGCGGTTCTTGAGAATCCATGTATCACCATGCTTATGGCATGATGCATACACTCTATGCCTTTTTATTTTACATTTCTTCATGATTAAGAAAATATATTAATTAGTAGATATTGTTTGTATAAATAATAAATAATTCATTTCTTATATATATGCATTACACTTCCTAAAAAAATGCATTACACAGACAGTCACAAACATAAAAAAAAAAAAAAGAAAAGAAAAACACACATATTAATAAAGTTTTTTTTTTTAACTCTTTACTAGAGTTGCGGAACGTTACACTAAAAGTTACGTATTCTATTTTTTATTATTGTTAATCATTAATTAAATTGTTAGTTTTTATTGAAATGAAAGATTAAATCCACATATTTCTCTTATTTTCTTTCATCTTAATGGTTTAATAATGTTATATCTCCTATATGTATTCTATTTTATATTACTTAAATGAAATATTATAAAATAATAAGGAGTTCAAATTTTTTCACATACTCTATTTAATTCTCCTTGTTTTAGCCCATTCCTTTTTTACAAATTATTATTTAAAAGAAAAACATTTCTTTTGTATAAATATCTTACATGCATGTATAAATAAGATTAAAATTATATATAATATTCTTTTTTTTCTTACTTTCATATTAATCTTTGAATAAAGATACATAATTTTATTATAAAATTATCTTTTAATGATTTATTAGTCATAAATTTTCATTCAAAAACATTTTTTTATATATAAAAATAAAGTATATAAAAAATAAAATTACATATAATATCTCTCCTTTATTTTCGGATAAAAAGGAACAAATCATGGGTACGTACTTTTAGAATGCCTGACCTGCATGTGGCACGTGTTCAATTCAGGTGGTCCTAAATCCTAATAATAATAAATTCGTATAGCATAAGGTTTGACTGAAAAAGGACATAGCAACCATTAATTGGCATTTGGTAAACTTTTATGTACCAACAAAAAGAAAACCGGTATCACTTTGTTCTTCCTCATTGGCTTTGTTCTTCCTTCCACTAGTTAGCAGAAGTTGTTTCTTCTTTCACCCAAATTAACCTAAAAAATGGAGGGGGATCTGAAGCAGAAGTTGCTGATAAAAAAGAAAACATCATCATCATCATCATCAGAAGAGGAATTATCAGTGGTGAAGAGGGTGTGGAAAGAGAGCAAGTTGATGTGGGTAGTTGCAGCACCAGCCATATTCACAAGGTTCTCCACCTTTGGTATCAATGTTATTACTCAGGCATTTGTTGGTCATATTGGTTCAAGGGAACTCGCTGCTTTTGCTCTTGTGTTCACTGTTCTTATACGCTTTGCCAATGGTATTCTGGTATTTTTCCTTTTTCTTTCTTTCTTATTTTTCCTTCCATTTTCTGTTAAGCTATGAAGCTCGTGTACTTGTATCATAATGTCGGACATTTTTTTACTATGACACTTTCCGACACTTCTCCGACGCACGTGTTCAACCCTTCTAATCAAGTGTTTTTTCTTTTCTTATATACTTAAGTTGTCACTTAGACACTTGAACAACACCTTTATGTGAATAAACACACACCAATATTATTAAAAAAACAACTTAAATAACTCTTTTTTCCTTTAAAATAGAGTATTTTTTATTTTAGTCCTGTAAAATTTATTTATTTTATTTTGTGTAATTCATGGTTTCAATTAGCAGTGTTAACTAAGGACATAACATTGATGTTGACCGCTCATTAACTTGTTAAAAATGTCACAGGACAGTCAAATAATTTTTTTCCATATAAACCGTGTTTTTAAATCCTTATTAAGTATGCATTATTTTCTCTGTTTTTTTAGTCGTTTAAAGATTTTTGTTTTAATTTTAATCTTGTATATTTTTTTTTTGTTTTAGTTCCTGCTGTCACTTCTGGTTAATTGTCGCAACGTGGAGATAAAATTAATGAAAAAAATGGCAAAATTTACAACATTGTGAAACTTTTGGTGATAAAAGTGCAACTAAGCCTGCTTAATTTTATTACAGTGTAACTGATTTGCAGACAATGGAAAACACTCTTCAAAACAATCTACCCTTTTCAAATTTTAAACAAGATCTACTTAATTTCATACACTGATTCAAAGAAATAGAAACCTATGACCTCTCTCCTCTGTTTCATCAATGAGTAAATTAAAGATTTACTGAGTTTTGTTTTTGGTTCGTATGAATATATATTTGGTGTTATAGGAGTGATTTTAATCATTAGTGAATCAGGAGTTGTATGGAAAACAAATGCATCAAAGATTGAAATGGGACTAAAGCAGCTTAAAAATTTAAAGCTGAAGCTTGTGAACACCTGCTAAGACAATATTCACAATATGCTTCCCCTACATATAGATATGGCTGCAAATGCAATATATTCAACGAAAATGTAGTGGTACCTTATTGTTATTTCAATTACAATATAAAATGCTATGGAAATAACGCTTATTATTTGTGTCTTTTAATTGATAACTCTAGCTGGGAATGGGTACTGCATTGTCAACACTTTGTGGACAAGCATATGGTGCAAAAGAATATGGCATGATGGGAGTGTATCTTCAAAGATCATGGATAGTTTTGTCCTTAACTGCACTTTGTCTTCTTCCCCTGTTGATCTTCACTAGCCCAATTTTGACTCTCTTAGACCAGGATGAGACCATAGCAAAAGTGGCAGGAACCATTTCCCTTTGGTCAATTCCTGTCTTGTTCTCTTTTATTGTCTCATTCACTACCCAGACATTCCTACAATCTCAAAGCAAGAACATCATCATTGCATTCTTGGCAGCTTTTTCGATAGTCATTCATGCGTTTCTCTCCTGGCTCTTGACAATGAAGTTCAAGCTTGGGATTGCTGGTGCAATGACTTCAACAAGTTTGGCACTATGGATTCCTAATATTGGTCAACTAATATTTATAACATGTGGTTGGTGCTCTGATACTTGGAAAGGTTTCTCATTTTTGGCATTCAAAGATCTTTGGCCTGTTGTCAAGCTTTCCCTTTCATCTGGTGCCATGGTATGGTAAGCTTTCATCTCTACCAACTAATAGGTTAATGTAGAATACAGAGTTTTTACTATCTAGATTTCTATTATGCAATTTATCCAAAAATAAATAATTAAATAAATATATAATCATAAACCGTTACATACATGTTTTGCTAACTTGAAGTTGTGGTGTATTTTACAGTCTTGAGCTCTGGTACAGCACAATATTGATTCTTTTAACGGGCAACATGGAAGATGCAGAGGTCCAAATTGATGCTCTATCTATATGGTATTCCTGCTCTATTGTATGACACTCGAATAGAGATAAGTGATTGATAAAATTGATGATATGGTGTGACATAAAGAGATAGATAGAGAAAAGAGAGGTGTTTGTAAATAATGGGTGTTCAAATATTACCACTTAAAGAAAACTGTGATGTTTCGTAATAATTTATATACCTTATCCATCTTTGATACTTTGTTGTATTGGCATAATGCATAAAAAATCTTCTCTTTGGCTGCTTAAGATCAAGTTTTATTTTTCTACAGCCTCAACATAAATGGATGGGAATTGATGATATCACTTGGTTTCATGGCTGCTGCAAGGTAATGACATTCTTTTAACTTTTGTTGTAGTCATTCTTTTTGTTATCTGTGAAATAGAAATTGGATCGTTTGGCCAGGAGAACTGATCTAAACAAGCACCTACGCCTTTCAAGCATAGTACTCAAGGGGCTATGAACGGTGGTGCCAGGAGATCTGACCTCAAATATAAACCTACCAATTTTTCAATTGTTGTTTGTTTACCATATGGAATATTGACTTTATTTTTCCTCATTTGCAGTGTTCGAGTTGCAAACGAGCTTGGAAAAGGAAGCTCCAAAGCTGCAAAGTTCTCTATAGTTGTGACAGTGCTTACATCTTTTGCCATTGGCTTCATTCTCTTCTTTATTTTCTTATTTTTAAGGGAAAAACTTGCTTACATATTTACCTCAAGTAAAGATGTTGCTGATGCTGTTGGAGACTTGTCACCTTTGTTAGCAATCTCTATTCTACTAAATAGTGTCCAACCTGTACTCTCAGGTATTTTTGAACAACATTTGGCCTCCATGTTGGTTTAAGTGCATGTTTGTTTTCACTTCCACAAAAAATTTATGCCCATCAATTGGAAGCTAGACATTGTTGCTTCTGCTTAAAACATTCAATTCCACGTGGTTTTTTCACGAGACTTGCGTCTAGTATGAAATTCCAAACATGCTGTAAGACTAGAGTTTGTTAGGTTTTGCATGACAAAATTACGAAAAGATGCACATGAACATTGAACTTTTGTATGATTTCAACAGGAGTTGCTATTGGAGCAGGGTGGCAAAGCATTGTAGCATATGTGAACTTAGGGTGTTATTATATCATAGGTATTCCGGTGGGAGTTGTGCTTGGTAACGTTTTGCATTTGCATGTGAAGGTTGGTATTCCTCTCATTCTCAAGTTGCATTTAATTGGTGTTTCATCTATTGAACAAAACTTCTTTCTTCTGTTATAGGGTATTTGGATTGGAATGTTGTTTGGAACATTTATTCAAACAATAGTGCTAATTATAATCACCTACAAAACTAATTGGGATGAGCAGGTATTTGATTCATCACCTCTTAATGTTTCTCAGTTCTAGTTATCCCCTGAAAAATTATAATAATATATGTATAACTAGATAACTAGATTAATCATTATTTGATTGTGCAGGTAATTATCGCTCGTAATCGTATTAATAAGTGGTCGAAGGTGGACTCTAATCCTGAAATAATTCCATCAGAAAATTAGTTTTATGCTCCTTCCAAGATTTATTTCTTTAAATTCAAAATCAATGAATATAACCACAGATTTGTTTATTGTAATAATTTCTAGTGCCTGTGCTTGTTATACATCCAAAATTATTGTTAATCGTTTGAATATACTAGGATGCTTGAATTTAATTGGATAATTGTTAGGTTTAATTGAACTTTTTTATCTCTAACTTTTTATTTTTTAACGAATTTTATTCCAATAAATTAATTTAATATATTTTACCTCAAACTTTTTTAAAAACTTAGTAAATTTTACTTTTTTTTGTTGTTGAACTAATGTAGCATGTTAAAATGATTGTACTTTATACTCATAACTTTTTACTTTTTGGAAAATTTTACCACCAACATTTTTATTTTTTTGATAAATTTGGTTCCTAATGTTTTACTTTTTAACGAATTTTATCTTCAATTTATACATATGCTTATGTCACATGCCATGTCAGTTGAATGAGGAAAGGTAAAATTTATAATTTAAAAAAAAAAAAGAATAAAATGCATCAAATTGGTCTGTCTAGATAAAACTTACCAAAAAATAAAAAGTTGGAAGTAAAAAGTGTAATTAGGCTTAATTGTTATCAGTGACTACTCCTTATACTTATTTTCTAATTCTAATTTTCATTCAGCAATGCTAAAAAATCAATCATCTTATTTGAAACAGGTATTATCGGTATTATCTGAGTTTGATCATTAACATAAATAATTTTTTGTCAATCTTTACTTATATCATCGTCAAATTCTGGATTAGTCAAAATTTATTTCTTTTAATGAAATGAACCTGGGAGTTAAAATAAACAAATAAATTCTAATTAAAATTTAAGATAATATGAAAACAAAGATTTGCACAGAAATAAACACCCTTTTACTTAAAATAAGAAAACCATTTTGTACGAAATATTATTTTCCATTTTCATTTTTACTAATATGGTATAAATACAATCATGTCAGACATTTTTTATACACATTGTTAAAACAAATTTAAAGTAATTAGCAATACTCTAGAGTCTATATATACAACTATCCAAAAGGTTGATTGATTGCTATTTTTTATGGTTTTATTATTCTTAAATCTGAAAAGTAAATTGTTGGACTTGTACCTTTACATTTTCTTCTCTGCGGCCACAAATGTTATATTATTCATTTTATTTTTTTGATGAATCAAATGTTATGTTCATATGGTATAAATCAAAAAGGGCAAGATCATATATAAAGAGCTAGTAGGTCCATTGCATTAATTGCAGAGTTGACTATTGCGCTAAAAAGCGAAGCCTTACTATAAAACAAGCAAGAAAATTTGATATTTTCGACAGCCAAAATTTGTCGGTAATATAAAAAATTTGTCGATAATCTTGAATTTCCAATGGGAAAAAATCCGTTGGTAAAATAGTCATTGAAAATTTAACTGACAGATTTTTATATCCGTCGAAAATTTCCGACGGATCATTTTGTCGATAATTTTCGAAGGAAAAATCCGTTGGAAATTACCTATGAAAATTTCCGTAAGTAATTTCCGAAGGAATAATCTGTCGGTAATTTTCGAAGGAATAATCTGTTGGTAATTTTCGACAGATATTTCCGTCGGTAATAAAAAGGCCACAATCTTTTTATTTTAAATAATATGTGCAGGGCATCAAGTCTCCGTAAATCAACCATAAATACTTATAAGAAATGGATAGCCCCTGACTGTTATTTTTACAACATTGGGAGATAGGACCCCAAAAAGTTTATTATCATATACATTATGACAACATTGAATTTCACAATGGAAATAGAGAAAATTTAATTAACATAAGTAATTTAAGAAACTAAAACAATATTGAATTTAAAGAAGCAAAATATGATACCACAAAAAGAAGTCAAAATAAGAGAACAATGAAAAGCTTTCTACCTTGAGATAAAGTGTAATGAGGTGCGCAGGGAGTAAAACCTCAAGATTTTGCAAGGATTCAGGGTTGTCCACCACCCAATTTTTTTACTATAAGTGAGAAAAGTTTATGCAACATGAAGATAAAGAAGGGAAGAAAGGAGGAGCAAAAAAAAAACCAAAATGTAAGAAACAATTAATAAATACTCTAGCAAAAATATGTCTTGTCCACAAGAAACAATTAATTGCGACTATTTCAATAATAAAATTATAAACTAACTTGATGAGAACACACTCAAAATGAACTTCAATGTCCCCATAATGATTCCTTGCAAACCCAATAGGTTCCTCCACAACAAGCCTCCTGCAACCACAACAAAATTACACAAGGAGTTAAACAATATCACAACACTCAAATTGGCAATAGGGAAAAAATCACCATAGTATATGCACTTAATAAGCAATAAATATTGAATTTGCATGATTCAAAGGGTACACCTTTTCCAGCATTCCCAATTCCTATGGCACTTGCATTCCCAATTTTCAGTGAATTAGCAAAAGCAAAAATGTGACAAAGGCAAGTACCGTGAAGTTGCCAGAGTAAATTTTTGGTAAAACAACAATATTTTAGCCATGACCTACATTTTGCCACTTAGAATAATTACTGGTTGACCAGATTCCATAATAAAAAATAAATTGAAATTGAAAACAACCACAAAAGAAATTAAAAAAAAATATACAAAGAATGCATATTAGAACCTTTGGACTTAATTCATATATAGTTTTATTGTTTCATTCATGGCAATAGTAGCTACTCATCTATTTCTAGTGCTCAATCAGACTACACGTGAATTATATAGTATACCTAAATTATACTTTGCATCTAGTTGCAGAGTCAAGGAAAGCAGTGAGGTTTGAATTATACCTGAATTATACAAGGTTATTTTTATAAATAAAAAAGTAAGTTTGAGTGCATATAACTTCAATTAATTGGGTAAAATAAATAAAATAATTTCACATGAATAATTTCTAAAGCTATCAAGTAAAATAATAAGTTGTTTTTTTACCAGCAATATCATAGTTGAAGAGAAAACACCAGAATATTTACAAGACATCATAAGAAGTTGCAAGCTCCTTACCAAAGGTGACCTTCCGTCATAATCTGCCTTGTTGGGATCAGCTCCATCTTAAATTAAACTTTTTAGCTGATACATATCCCTATTGAAAGCTACACTATTTAAATGAGGAAAACATTTAAATGAGGTTACATCTTTTATTCAAGCACAAGGCTTTGTACTCGAGGAAAAAGAATTATTTATACTTGTGCTATCCAAATGAAATTATATATCAAGAACTTCAATCATTGCAAGAAGCGAAGTGAAGTCAAATGTTAGAAGAAAAAATTATGAAATTTATCATTTCAGATCTTACAGGAAAAAAATTTCATAACAGACATATGATAGGGATAAATTGAGGTGATAAATAATGTCTTTACTCATCAAACTCAGATTCATCATCAGTTTCATCCACAAGAGTCAGGTCATTAGCCAAGACCACCTTTTGACTTTGCTAATTTCTACCATCTCATTTATATTCAGTTAAGAAAAACTAAAGCAGCTTTTAGTATCTATCCATCCATATTGACCAAATTGGATGTGTAGAATCATATATATATATATATATATATATATGCTACCAAAATTTATTATAATATCTCCTGGTTTTCATCTCTATATATTGGACCAAAATATGTGCTTTATCTAAGCATATATGGCCAAATTATATATATGTATCCAACGAAGAATTACACATTTGCCAAATAATATATGATACATTTTTTTTACAGAATAATATATCAAACATTACATGTACTTCATATATATATATATATATATATATATATATATATATCCAACGAAGAATTACACATTAGGGATTCTTTAGTGATGGGCACGATTTATGTGACAACTTTCCTATTTTAAAAACCAGAACGACGCCCTCACGCTATCCGCGACAAGTCTGGCACGATCAACGTCAGATATGAATGATGGACTAATGTTTCAAAGCTAATCCTTCATCACAACAACCTCCTAAAAATACTTTTTTAAAGGACCCAAGCCTAATTCCAGCTCTAGCTCAAAAGGGTCACTATTCATCCCAAGAACAAATTCACAAATCAAACGGTAAAACTCGAGTTTCTTACCTCTAAAACGATAAGGAAGGCTAATGGACCACTTCCCCAAGCTTGGGTGTCCGAGAATCGCCTCCTTTCCCCGTCGAACTCGAGTTTTGTGAAGTCCTCTAGAGAATGCGATCTCTCCGTTTGAAGGTTTTTAGGAAAAAGTGACTAAAGATTCTAGCTCATAGGGAGATTCCCTACAAGTTTCATGTTGGGTGGTAAAGGTTTAGGTCAAGAGATGAAGGTTTATGAAGCTTGGCCCTTCAACAATGGTGGAAAGTGCTGGGAGGAAGAAGAAAAGAGGGATTTTGACCAGAAATCACGTAATTGGCCTTTTATAGGGGTCCTGTCCGCGTTCCCGCGCTAATAGCCCAATTCGTGCCAAATTCTCGAGTCTGGGCGTGTTTCTGGCGCTAATCGCACCAGATATTCGAGAAAAATAGCCTCCAGGTGCATTTTGGCGCTAATCGTGCCAGAAATTCGAGAAGAAAACCCTTCTGGTGCAATCTCACGCTAACGACGCCACTTCCCACGCTAATAGTGCCATCAACTGGTCGTCGCAAAATCCGTCGCTAACGCTTTTTGTGACGAAATATAGTAAATTTAAATTTCTCTTTCTTTTTCTTTTATTTATTTAGCCTTGGTTATTATATCATTGGATTCGAACATTTGGCACTATCAGCGCCATCTTCCACACGGTCAGCGTGAATAGGCCGCACCTATGGTTATTATTTAAAGCATCTGGCGCTATCAGCATGGATGTCCACGCGATCAGCGTGAAGAAGTCGAATGCTCAACAACCTCTTTCAATGCTCTTTATCTATTTATATCCTAAGTTAAACTAAATATATAAAGTAATAACCTACCATAAAAGAACTAAAAATAAAATAAAAATAAGGGTTGACAATGAAATAAGATATTCAACTACAGGCAAAAAATTTATTTTTGTTCCAATCTTTAAACTCTCTCTAAAGAATTTATTTTTCTCCAAACATTCTTCACTTCTGGGATGCAAAAGGTCTCTTCGACTGAGTCCTCGAGCTATTTTATAATATTTCCCACAAGATAGCCCAAAACACTTGGAATTACTATTGTCCATGTATTGGGTGAATAGTATAGAATTTGGAATTATCATTGAGCAAGAGATTAGACAATCTTTAAAGAAATAATAAAAAAAAATATTGCAAAATTCTTTGTCATTGTTTATTACTTTTTTTATAACACCTTCAATATAATATTTAATAATTATGTTTATAGAAGATAATTAAAATAAGAGCTTAAAAGGAAACAAATTACAAATTATAGTTAAAAGATAATATTTTAATTAATCCTTGGTTTGTCGATGTTATATTTAAGGATATTAAACAAGAAGACAAAGGTCCATCAACCATAGCAAAGAACTACATATTCATACTCGTTTGTAAAGAGACAAAACTATCAAATGTTGTTTGACCTAAGTAGTTGAGTATTCTCATTTCTAAACCAATGATTATATTTAAATTCAATTCTTAAAATAAATTCAAATGTTTGGGTCTTAAATTCAAATGTTTGAACTATTTGACGTATCAGTTCTTTTAAACTAGTTTTAAAGAATCGAATTAAAATTGATTGTGAATGAATTTTGATTGACTGAATTAGTTGTAAATAAATTATTTTTCACCGATTTTGTTTTGAAGATCAATTTACATCATTTTAAATTAGTCAATTTGACTTTAAATAAATTTGATTAAAGTTCAATTCAAAACCAATTAAGTGTAAATCACTTTTTTACACTCTTACATTGATTTATGGTAGGGTTCATTGAAGTTATAGTTTTAGTTCTTTAAATTTTTTATTTATTTATTATTAATATATTTTTAAAAAATTAAATTAATAATTATTTAATAAACAACACTAGTATCTTACTTAAAGTAATTACACACACTAAAAAATAGAGTTGTTAAATATTTATCCTCTAAATATTATTTATGATGGAATTTTTGTTTATCCTTCCTTTTAGTTATTAGATAATGACTTGCATTATTGTGAATAAAAAATTGTTAAATAAAATTATTTACAATAATATTATAAATGTTTTTACATCTTAGAAGTATAATAGTATCTCTTTTATTATTTTATAGAAAATAATAAAAATATCAAAACAAATGAGTAAAACAAATATCTTACATGTTTAATGCAAAGTAAAAAATTTATAAATGTAAAATAAATTAAAATACAATTTAAATATTTTCAACAGAATTTTTTCGTCAATAAATCCGTCAGAAATTAAAATATTTTCCACCAAATATTTTTGACGAAAATTTCCGTCGGTAACCTAACTATTTTCGACAAAATTTTTTCAACGGAAAATAATCCGTCGGAAATTCATAAATTTTCCACAAAATATTCTCCTTCGGAAAAATCCGTCGGAAATGCTAAAATTACTGACGGAATATTGTTCGTCGGAAATTTCCCACGGATAATTCCTTCAGTAATTTCTGACGGATAATTCCTTCAGAAATTACTGACGGAAATATCCGTCGAAATTTCCCACAGAAATATCCGTCGAAAATGCTAAAATTATTGACGAAATATTGTCCATCGAAAATTTTCCATGGATAATTCCGTCGGAATATTGTCCTTCAGAATTACTCCGTTGGAAATATTCGTTAAATATTTTCCACAAATTTTTTGTTGAAAAATCTGTCGGAAATTAAAATATTTCTCATGGAATATTTTTCGACGAAAATATTCTGTTGGTAACCTAAGTATTTTCGACAGAATTTTTGTGACGGAAAATAATCCGTCAAAAATTCCTAAATTTTTCACAAAATATTTTTCATCAAAAATGCTAAAATTACCGACAAAAAAAACTTTTTTAAGTAGTGAAGCTGAATCTGAAAAAGAAATTGTAGGACATACTTCTTTATCTTTACTTATCTGCAGCCTCAGATGTTTTGTTCATCTGGTATAATATGCAGAATTGACTTTTAAGGTAAAAAGCAGAAGCCATTGAGGCAAGTAGGCAACCATAAGATTTTTTTTTAACGAATATAAAAATTATAAGAACTAAAAAAAAGAATAATTTAGTACTAACTTTATCAATTTACTCTTGTAATTTCTATCTCTCATTTAACCCTAAACACATCATTTTTCCAAAAAGTAACACTGTCACAAACAAAGAAAGACTAAGAGATTAAAAAAATTGTATTTTATAAAAAAAAACATTATATGAAAATATTATTGATTATTTTCTTGTCACCACTAAAGAAAATTTTTGAATTCATCCCTAGAGATAAGCATTTAGAAAATCAAGTTTACAGATATGAATAAAGACAAAAAAAGATTTTATTCGAGCTTGTAAATGAGAGTTATGAAACAAATGAGCCTTAGTTGCCTTTATATTTTGCAAAATAAATTTGAAATAATTAATTAATTTAGCTTGTAATCGATTAATTTATTCTTGAGTTATTTTTGGTTGCCTTTTAATCATTTTAATCGATTAATACAAATGTGTAATAAATTAAAACATAATCTTAGAGATTTCAGAAGAGCTAGTTAAACCTTTTTAATTGTAATTGATTAATCTGGAATGTAATCATTAAAATAGAGACGTGTTTATTTTAGAAAACTCAGCTTTTAAGGTAATATATTACCCTGTTCAAATTTCATTTTATTTATAAAGCCTGATTCTTTTACCAATTTGACTGAACTTGCAGTTGCTTTAGGTTCACTTTTAGCTAGTTACATGCTTGATTAGTTTTAATATCAAGAAAAAACTTGTTTTCACTTTAGGTTTTCAAGTGTTTATATAACCAAGCTCATCCTAGGCCACAATCCAAATCATATTCTAATCTACTCTCAGCTATAACAGCCAATATATACAATACCAAAATTAAACTTGGTTTGGCATATCAAAATCAAAATACAGCTCGTGCACTTGGCTAATAGGAATAATGACATTAAATAGGATTTAGTTAAAATTTATTTATATTTCAATCCATTTTTTTTTCTCTCCTTATGTTTGAGTCCACGCACGGGAGTATTAAAATGTACAGAATTATAATATAAAAATAATATAATATTGTATAGATTTAGTATTTGCGTTCATTTTTACTCTTGGCATTTTATTTTACATTATATATATATTTAATTAGAGGGTGAATATCAAGAGAAAAAAAATTATACACTAATAATTCATCCAATCACAAATTTTCTTACATGATAAGTTTATTTATTAACTTTTATAAAATTAGTTCAAAAGTTATATCAATAATTATTAATAATAAATGATAATATAAAACTGATTTATATCATAAATATATCACTGTTACCATTACCATTAAACTCAACTATTAATTAATATATTAGATAATACTCCAAACTTAAACAACATACCATACTAACTACCAATTATTCACACCCTATGCACTAACACTTTACAAAGTGGCGTATCATGTATCCAACCACGTACCAGAGAGTATTGCGAACTATTAGCTCAGCTCAGAGGTGAAGTTAGCAGCCACCTTGGCAGGATCATATTTTGATTTCCGAGGTAACAAAATCACGCTTGAGATCCTTAACAAAAACATTCTTAACATTGATAATTGATTGCCACACTGTCACCTAGAAGAAGATCTGTGAGAGCTTTGTGTTGTATCTGCATTGGCTTAAGTTCAGTTGATCCAAAAGTATGACTTGAGAACAAGAGTAAGACTTTGGTTTAAGCCTTTCTTGCGTTCTAATGCACATTGGACGCAATTTCACTGAGATCAAGCTTTGGCGTTCAACATGCAGAATGTGTATACAAACACAACCTAAGTCTTGTCTTCTTTCACTTCTAATAAATAGGGGGCAAATGTTTGAAAACAATTTCGTTGTGGTGTGAAGTTCACAAATGAATTGATTGTCGGCGTAATGAATAAACTATTGAAAGCTTTGATCGGTTGCCTTGATGGTTGTGTGGTATAGAAAAGAAATTGATGGCTAAATGAAACGGCCAAGGTAGTTGTAAGTGTTCACTAGATTGGGTGGACATTGTTACATATATACATCAAATAATACTAACAACAATGATATGCAAATAATTGTAAGTGTTCACTAGATTGGGTGGACATTGGTACAATGAATGTGATTTCCAATGCGACGATGAACAAAGAGGCAGCAAGAAGGAGCTCAGGTGTTATAAGAGCTCCTATACTCAAGTCAGAAATCAAAAAAGGAGAGTGAGAATAAAGGGTTAGATACAAACCTGACTTTTGTTTTTGGTTTGTTTAAATCTATTGGTTTATAGTAGTAATTCTAGTGAATAGTGAATCTTTACAAATATATAGATATTGAGATGGATGCAAAAACTGTTGTGGCCAGAATTAGCAGTAACTCTAATGGCAGTTCTGACTTGCAATTCCTTATCAGTAAATGTAAATTGCTCTTACTTTAAACTCATGGTGAGTTGTACGTCGACAAACTAATCTTGTTGCTCATAATTTATTTAGAGTGTCAAAATTATATGCTAACAGTTAAGTCTTTCATAGAGTTCCTAATTGTATTTCCTCTATTATTAGGAATGAAATATGTTAACTGTCTTCCTTTCAAAAAAAGAAAAGAAAAGAAAACAAATGCATCAAAGACTAATTAATGGGATTAAACTAAATTAAAAGTTGAAGCTTGTGAACATATTTCATAACGATAATCAAAATTAAGTTACTTTATTTATTAGTGTAGCTTTCGTTGTATATGTATAAATACTTCTGTTGGAACTATTAGTTAATTTAGAATTGGAATATATCCAATTGCACAAGGGTCAGAATCTGAGTAGTCAAGAGGAACAATATAATCTACTTCAACTGTATAAAAAAAAACCAATTTAAATAGAACCTGTATGATAAGTATGAATCAGACACAGATGCAAAGAGATGAAAAGATCCGAGCCCAACAATGTTGTCTCCTTAAGACAATTTGTTCCCTCCAATTGATGCCAAAGGTTGATGAACAATTGTCTCCCAAGATAGAACGGATCAACGTCTGAAGATTGATGGCACTTCAAATCAACAGCCCAAACGAACAAAGACAATGTTTGAGGAACCACAGAGTTATGTGATATGGAAATGCACTAGTTTCTAAGCGAGACTATCAGAAAAGATTAACTATCAAAACTCTATCAGTTTTCTACTTCCTTCCTTCATTCCTTCCTATTTTCTTACTGTCTCTGTGTCTATTTATAGACAACAAACAATCCTGGTGAAGAGTTGTCAGTAAACCATCGCGACTCTTGGCGATGAACCATCGTAACCGTTGGTTATCCGAGTGGTTGGGAGTAGTTATTTTTCTAACCTTTCCCAAGAGCAGTTAGGAGTATTTATTATTTTGAATTGTTAACCGCCTCTTATTCATAACCAATGGAGCTTAAACAAAAACTCCAACAATCCCCCACATGAATAAGAGATCAATTCAACATGACTAAATGCATATGAATATGTATGCAAGTGTGATTCCTCGGCGAGAAACAATTGCATCGAGATAGGTAGGGGTTACCTTTGAACCTTCTCTAGTGTAAA
>PYAF01004598.1:1478301-1489102 GCA_007407185.1 Glycine tomentella
TTTGGTTGAGCAGGGAGCATGGTTATGCTTGTTGTGGGTTTTGTCTCCATACATAATGTTATCAAGAAAGATGGTTTGGTTTTCATGCTTCCGCAGTATAAACTTGTTTTATTAAAAAGGTTTTAATTATCTTGATTAAGCGCTAATCTGATGATTATACAATGTTAATACACCGGGTATACACGGGGGTGTTACATGTGAGACTGAGAGAAATTCCAAACAGGGAAGAGTTCTCGTTGGCTGCATGTGGCAGAGAGTCTCCAAGAGGTTTGAGAGAGAGCAACCCTTATAGAGAGTGATTTCACCATTGTTGGTGAAGTTGAGTGACTCCAGCGAAAGACTGTTGAGAGTGATTGTAACTATTATCGATAATAGTAGATTGTTTCTGGACAAGGTCCCGTGAGTTTTTCTTTAAGTTGAAGAAGGTTTTCTTCCACGTAAAACTATTTTTGATTTTGTTTGATTTGAGGGTTGAATATGTTGTGACTCTCTCTTTGTTGGTAGAGTTGCTGTTTACTCCCAACAGTATTCTTTATGCATTGTCTCACATTACTTTATGAATTTGAGAAATTTTAACAACACAATCTTTCTTCAACATTATTTATCATAGGATGAAATTTATTTGAATTCATTAAAAATAGTACGTTCATTTATGACGGGCGTAGATCTGAGACGTGTTTCTAAACAAGCTAATCGTATGTTCAAATAATACCCAAAAATTAATTACCATAAAAAATAAAAACAACCATTTATTATTTTACTTTTATGAAAAAAAATAATCATTTTTCACCATGGAACTACTCTAAATACACTTAATATTTCATTTATGTTTTGTTTTCTTTTCAAAATGGTCAGTACATTTGGTAAATTGTTTGATTTCATTTGTCATACTGACTAACCCCTACAGAAGGACCCCAAGTAACTTTTGCGCGTGGGAAAATTTGGTATTTTGTTTATAAGAGACGTGTACCTTGCTGCTTTAATTTGCTGAAAAATCAAATTCGTTCCTGCACTGCCACATGCATTCCAGCCTACAGCCAAAAAGAATTAACTAACCTCCCCCAAATATGTTCTTTGCTCATGGACTCAATACTGTGAAAGATACCCGGTTCACTGTCCCAAACACGTACGTGTTATTCATAACAACCACAACATCTTCCTCATGTTATCAATGTCAATAATATCTTTAATATAAATTAATTAGAGTCAATGATAAATAAATTTAATAATAAATTAAAAATAAAATAAAGAAAAAAAAATAAGAAAAAATATAAGAAAATAAGAAAAAATAACAACTTAAACATAAAAATATTAATAGATTTAACCTCTTAACAACTACAAATAATTATAAATGATTTTTTTATAAAATCATTCATTTATGAAATTTCTAATATCATTAACAATTTGTTTTGACCATAGTAAAAAGATCTTATCTTTCTTTGTCTACCATACTTGATTAAGATTGTAAATTTTTTTTATACTTTATCTTCAATTTTTACATATAAAAAAAAAAAGTAAAGTGATCATGTTTTCTGGATCTGGACCTCTCCAGTACACATTCTCTACACTCTATAGCCTCTCTCCAGCTGCTTTATGAACCGTTATATTTATTTGATGGCTGAGAAAAAAAATGGGGTGGTTTTTTGTTGAGAATTCTCCCGCCAACAGCTTTTCTACAATCCAAGAATTTGCCATGTTTAATTTGTACACGGAGCTTGAAGTGTCCAAGTGTCCTCTACCCCTCACCAGCTGCTTTCAGAGGAATTGGGTGGCTACAGTTTGTTAATTAATTACTGGTTACTACCATTCATTGTGGTTGGTCTCACTTCTTCCAGTTGGTTAAAAACACTCATTCGCACAGAAATTGATGTTACTGAGACAGGATTGTTAATGATAATAATTGGAGTATATGTTAAAAAAAGTATTTATATATATATATATAGAAAAGATGAAATATTTTATATGAAAAAGGATACAATTAAATCTTTTATATATAAAAAGTTGAGATTTAATATAAAAAATCACATAATCTATATATATATATATAAAGAGTTTGTACTATTACTGACATCATCTATCAAAACATGTACTACTTCCTTTAAAATAATAATAAAAACAAAAAAACATTTACCGCTGGGCAGATCACAGTTGTCGCAACCTTTACCATAAACATAATAAACGCGTGTAAGAATTTAAGACAATTTACTTTATAATGTTACACTCCCTTTTATTAATTATTCTTTATATTTTCTATTACTTTTCACCGTTACATCATCTATAATATTTTTATTTTTATTTTTATTTTTGGGATGAATTACCCTACAAAACTAATTGGGATGAGGAGGTATTTGACTTATTTTCCTCTCATTGCTTCTTAATGTAAGTTTCTATTAGATATATAAAACTTGATGAAATCATGCATTATGTCACTATGCAGGTAACTAAAGCTCGTAATTGTTGAGAAAAATATATCAATTTTCCCTTCCAGGACTTGTTATGAATGGTCTTACACAAGCAAAATACTTTATACACAAACAATAATTATGCAAGCAACACAACACAATTTTTAACATGAAAAACCTTCTCAATGTGAGAAATAAAAACTATGGGACCAATCTTGGAGTCCACCCAAATTCTTCACTATCAATAAAGTGAGATTACAAAATGGTTCCAACAACCATTACAATCAACAGACAACTTCAACAAAAGTTGTACCAAACCATCACAAGAGGCAAACACACAAAATAGGCTTTTATACGAAATTAATTTCTACCACCAGAAACAACAACAAACAAATCCCAACGGTCAAACTGACGTATTGCAAGAGAGGAACACACTGATAAAATTTGAGGACAATCCAATGGTTGAGTAAAGAGATAACTCTTTCTCAATATCATTACCCCAAACAAGATAGAACAGAGCAGTAATTCTGATAACCTCTATTTGCAGTTGAAATAATCTCTCTTTGTAATAGTTTAATGAATAATCCGAACGGTCATAATGTAGAAACGGATTTTAGTAACCGCTCCTCAAATTTTGAATGCGATCCAACGGTTAGTGTGAGAGAAACGTCCCTAGCAATAAAACTGCACGCTTCAGAAAATAGTTTCATAACCGCTTCGGTTTGGGAATTTCCGGTTATATTAAAAGCCTTTATTCACGAAACCAACCGTTAAATGTTAATATTGTTGAGTCACGAACCTGCTTAAAAAGTTTCATCAAGATCTAACGGTTAACAAAGGAGATAGAGAAGATTGAAAGATGACAGTTATTACCCTTCTCCACATGCGAATTTTGGTATTTTCTTTCTCCTCTCATTTTTCTCTTTCTTGTGATTTCAAATTAACCGCCAACTTCTTAAAAGAAATAACTGCTGGCCTATTAAAATAAGGAACTCAAATCTTTCCTTATTGGGCTGGACTTGGCTTGAGATTCAAGCCCAACAGTAATGTTATTAATAAGTGGTCTAAGGTGGACCTTGATCTATATCATTATTATTTGTTGGGCCAGTCTTACAGAACCAAGAGATTGCTTGATAGTTATTAAAGTATATCACTCTCTTGTCAATCTAGTCTCTAAAACACCACTCTCTTTTAAATTGTCATTCAACTAATAAAATTATATAAGTACTTCCTAATATATTGAATATTCATCAATTTAGTTCATAGATCCATATATTTTACTAATATTGAGGGACTACTTTGGGGAAAAATCATTATTTGAGGGACTATGCAGCATAACTTTAATAATTTACGGACTACTTATATAATTTCATTAGTTTGAGGACTATTTAGAAAAGAGGGCAATACTTTAAGAACCAAAATGATAATTTATTCAATAATTTTATGGTTATTTGTTAATTTTTTTTAAGGTGGTTATTTGTTAATTTTCATTGGAGAGCACATTTTACATTTTATTTATATTTTTTTATCCAAGATACAAAGCTTAAAAAAAATATTCTTTACCACAACCCAATAATCTAAACTAAACTAAACCAATTAAAATTAGTTTAATTCAAGTTAGTTACAAAAATCAAAATCAAAACCAAAGAAATCCATTATAGTGAGCATTTGATAAAATTCACATCAAGTTCAAATAGAAGCATGTAAATGTAACTTATGCGTTATTTTCTATTTTGACGCAGTTTTGTGTGTGGATTTAAGATGTGTTTCCAAATAAAAGAGTGTGTTTGAGTAACACTCAAAAATCAATTTTATACCATGAGAAAATAAAAATAAAATTATTTATTGTTTTGCCTTTATAAAATAATTAACTATTTTTCACCGTGAAACTACTCTAAATACACTATTAATCATTCATTTCTCTTTTCACATTGGTTATGTTTGGTAAATTAATTAGTTGATTAAGGTGGGTATGTGCATTGAGGTATGGGGACCAACCCATTTAACGCGTGGATCGGGCAGTTATTAGCTTAAAAAATTTCAGCTTGTCTTAATAAGAGATATTTAGATTTAAATCAATTTAAAATAAAAATTGAAAATCACTTTGAAAATTCAAAAAATGAATCAAATCGATTTTTTTAAAAATTTGTTTGAAGAATTCTTTTTCTTAAATCAATCCGTTTGGATTGATTTGTGTTTTTGAAATCAATTCAAAATGTAACGTTTGTATTCGTCCTTATATTACTTTATTATTATATGTTTTATGTGTATATTATTTAAGTTTTTTGGTATTTTTTATAGTGTTATTTATATAAATATATACAATGTATTATCATTTTATTTTTTAGATTACTTTTTAAGATATGTTTAATTTAAAATTGATGAAAATTTGATAGATTTTTATTGTATAAAATTTAGCATATTAGAATTTTTTAGATATAATTTAATCAAAAAGTTTAAAAGAAAGTATAGAAAATTTAATGAAATAATATTTTAGTAAAAATCTAAAAAATCAAACTAAATTAAATCATAAAATATTAGTTTGATTTGATTTAAATTATATTTTAAATAAAAATCAAATCAATTTAAACCACATATATTTTAAAATTTGATCATGTATTTTAAATTTTGATTTAGATGATTTTTTTTATGAAAAGTTTAATCAAATTGAATCACATGGAGCCTTGTAATTAAGTCAGAATTTGAGTCGGGCCCATGTAGTCTGTGGAGTTAGCAAACTTGGTGGACCATGACTTAGAAAACTTGGTACGCAGGCCCTACATGGTCAGTACGAAGGAGTCAATTCACTCTTCTAAACAGACAGACAGAGACCAGAGACGCACGCACACTACAGTGCACAAACCTAATTTGTCCCAATTTGCCTTAGATTGCACTGCCCTGCAATTTTTGCTGTAATGATGATTAAACGCTTTACACCAATTTAGCATCATTTGTTTTTTTACTTTCCTCTTGGTCATACTCTGACTTGGTTTGCATTTAAGAGATTATTTAATTTTATTGATTAGCATTGTTATTTTGTTGATTTGGTCGTATGACATTTGGTGCAGCAATTATGGGTTTGCAATTAAGGCTTTGCATTAGAATAACAATGTTGATAAATGCTTAAGTGTCATTGTGGATACAACAATTAGTTGGTCAGAGAAATATTGGGTTCAATCCTTTAAAGGAGAGTCTCAGTTTGAAGAAAAAAACTTAATTAAAGATGCGATCTTATTAAGAATGGTTAGTTAGGATTAATTGATAATAAATATCATATACCAATATCATAAAGTTGATGATTAGCACAAAAATAAAAAAATTAATCCATTTAATTTACAAACTAAATTGGCCCGACCTGTCAATAACGTAGACTTACATGAACTAGCCTTAAATGGATAGAACTAATCTGTATATCCAACCTTTTTCATGATGTTTGATGATATTTATACACTCCAACTTTTACTACATTTTTCTCTCTTTCTATTTTTTTTTTTATGAGATCACATATCACATTAATTTATCAGTCCTTTCTTTATCTTTTTTCTTTCTGTCTGTCTCTTTCAACCTTCCAAAAGGGCCCATTTAAATCACCTTACACCTTTGGCTATCCAGTTATAGCAGGACCCCAAACGTATTTTCTGCCCCGGGGAAAATTTGGTGTTGTGTGTACATCGAAGAGAGACGTGTACGTTGCTGCTTTATTTTGATGAAAAATCAATTCGTTCCTGCATTCCGGCCAGTGTACATGTGCAACCAAAATCTAACCTCCCCAAAATATTGTGAAAGAATCCCGCTTCAGTGTCCCAAACACTTGCGTGTTTTAATGCAAATCAACCTCATAGCAACCACAAACAACTACGAATGAGTTTTTAACAATTACTTTTGACCATAATAAAACGATCATGTTTTAATTTGTATGTTTGTCAACTCGAAACTTCATCTAAATTTTTTATTCCATCTTTGAAATCTATGATAGTAGTATATTTGGATGGAGTATTTTAAAATTTCAGGAAATTTAAAATTCTGGAAAATTAAAATACATTAATTATTTTTTTTTTATTTTCAAAATTCTGTATTTGGATAAAGAAATTAAATTTTTTCATTTTCAAAATTTTATATTTGAATAAAGAAATTGAATTTCTTCGTTTTTAAAATTTTGAATCTCATACATGGAAAAACGTGTGAGGTGGGTGTCGTGAGAGTAACGGAAATCCAAATACTCGTCCGAGGTTTAGACGAAGCAAAATCGTCCGAGATTGAGACGGAGTAAAAAGTGGTGTGGTTAGAGCTTTTAAAGAAGAATAGAATTTCAATTTCTCACCTTTTAAAAGGAAATTTAAATTCTACATTTTTTATTGTTTAAAAGTCTATTTTAAAATTTCAAAAATTTAAATTCCTCGTATAAAAATATCCAAATAAAAAATTTTAAATTTTTTAAAAAATTACTTTTTCTAATTAAAATTCTCTATCCAAACACAATTAGATAATTGTAGAGATTATTGACACAAAAGAGTATATGTCGTTAATATTACTAAAACCCCTACATAATAAACACGTGTAAGAATTTAGGATAATTTACTTTCTAATTTTACACTCCCTTTTAATTCTTCTTTATATTTTCTCTGATTTTTCACCATTACATCATCTATAATATATATTTATTTATTGTTTTTTGGAAGAAAAATAAATTATGAACACCAATTTTTATTTTTTTAATAAGAAGATATTTGAAGTTTCTTATTTGACACCCGATTAATCATTCTTCCACCAAGTTGACCAATTTTAAAGTAAAGTAATACCTCTCATTATGATATGTCAAAGCTACGTACAAATCGAATCTTATACTTTGGTTAAAAATTCAAGTATTGAATTATTTGTGTTAATAAATTTTTGTTATCTTTTTTTATAAAAAAAAAATGCTCTGGTTACCAATTTCTAGTTTATACTTTAGAGAGAAAAACAAAATTGTAAATATGATATTAGTGACCGACAGAGAAAAATAATAGATATTAATAATGAGTGGTATGTAAAAATGTTACTGTATCATCATCTTTTTAAAACTTTTTTGTCATCACTATTCAATAATTTAAGTACCATGTATTCAAACACTTGAATGAATGATATGTAAATAGAATAATGAGAGAGATCTTTGGACACCCCTATATTATTAGGTATCTTGAGAGGGAAAGAGAGATTAAAAAGAAAAAGAAAAGTGTAAGTATAATAGATAATATGATTTGATAATAAGAGATCAACGTGAAGGTTTGATACTTCAATGTCGATTCTACATTACTTGAAATTGTAGTATGTTCCAAGGGTTGGACTTTTATCCAATAAAACGGTACGCAAGTTGGGTTCAAACTGTTATGAGACAGTTCAGTTCATATTTGGTATGAATATTAGAACATTAAGATGATTTTTTCCTAATACGAGATAGAGAGATAAAAAAATATCAAATAAACATTTATAATATACAAGTATTCATATATCATTACTCATTTTCACTTTTTTTGAACATTTTCTTATTCCTATATACAGTAATTTACGGACCATGTTTCACCCGCTTGGCACCAACCCATATAAATTATATAATTTTGGTAGTTTGTCTAGATACAATCATAGATTTAGTAGTTGAATCCCACAACGACTGTATATATACTTTAATTAAGCTTGTGTAGTTGCTGGCTGCTGATAAATTTTGACCACGAAAGAGATTTATTTTGGTTATCATTATATTGAGACAAAATATTCATTTTTTATAAATCTTAGTTCTTAAATATTAAATAATAATAAATTCTGTGCAGTATTTTAGGAGCATAACAAATATTTAATATTTACTGTAGAAAATAAGTAAGAATTAGTAAAAACATTATTAAAAAGAATTTAAAATTAGTCAAATAGTTTTAATGGACAAAAAAAAGAATATTGTTTTACTTATCAGAAACATATAATTAGACCCAATAAATATATGTGATAAAAGATTCTCTTACTAGCACTCCTGGTGGATATAAATTGAAGTTCTTATATATAGTACATGTCTAGTTGCTGTCCCTCTCATGCAAGAGCAACGATAAGATACTCATTTTTTTTTTTCTTCCTTTTCTGTTCTATAATATCAGCCCAAAACTCCCTTGTGTACTGTGAAGTCTCTGATCGATCTTAAGAGGCTCCAACAACAACCAAAGCCTCAAAAAATGGAGGGGAATCTTGAAAAGAAGCTTCTGAGCAGAGAGAAAATATCAGAAGAAGAGAATTTATCATTGGTGAAGAGGGTGTGGGAAGAGAGCAAGGTGATGTGGATCGTGGCAGCACCAGCCATATTTACTAGGTTCACCACCTTTGGCATCAGTGTTATAAGCCAAGCATTTATTGGTCACATTGGTTCAAGGGAACTCGCTGCTTATGCCCTTGTATTTACTGTCATCATACGCTTCGCCAATGGAATTCTGGTATGTTATGTTATGTTCTTACTCTCAAATTTTAATAATTTTCCTAGGTCAAGCGTTTTCTGTTTTTAATTAAGAAGCTGTTCATATATTAAACTCAGGCTATGAATAATATCAATTGTTACACATACCATAGCCTGAAGGCTGAAAGTGTGGCTGGAATCAGTTTCTGTGGTTAGGTTGGAGTTAATTAATCAACAAGGGTTTTCTTTCCCTCATCTCAGATGTGCTTTTATTCTGCTGATCGATAATATCAAGGAGTTTATCAGTGTTTTAGGAGAGATTATAACTTAGTGGAGGAAGAGAGAACCAAAGAAAGAGAGAAATGATAGATTTGAAATTTTCTCGTTAACAATAAAAATTAATAATTTACATATATGGATAAAAAAAATAGTGTATCAGATTGCCAATCACATTCATAGAGAATCTACTTTTGTGACTGGTTTGGTTTGATTTGATGAACATCCTGAGTGCTGGAATCTGCTTTTTGGTCAGATTTTGTTGGAGTAAATGTGCGATTTGTTTGTAATTCAAAGCTTGAGTCTCACGAGTTGATAAAATTAAAGAGTCTTGCTTTTTTTTATTCACAAATATAAATATTTAGTTGAAATTCTCTCTTTTTTGGTCTCTTAATTCTTTTATCAAATCATAGCTATCATATCTATCATTCTCTCTCCCTCCCTAAGGTGTCAAACATAAAAATAAAATATTTCATAAAAAAAAGTCAGGTCCAACATAGGTTGCCCTCATCTAATTAACTGAAATTTCCTTAGACGAGTGCTGTGTGGACACCACCAAATGACTTCGTGCGTGCTACCCTCCAAGAAACATTAAAAACTTTGTTTGTATTTGGGATGAAATAGAGATGATAAAATATGTAGAGTAAAGATGATAATTATAGAAATAGGCAATAAATAAAATAGAAAAAGATGTGCTATTTAGATGGAAAGAAAATAAAAAGAAAAGAAGACAAAGAATCAGGATGAGTAGAAAGAAAGAAATAAGTTATATGAAAAATGTTTTTATACTAGTTAATGATATATATATATATATATAGTTTATTATTTTTATATAACAAAATTATTTATTATATTTTAAAAAATACAAGGAAAAAGAAAGAAAATATTTTCCTCCCATTTATTTCAATTTAATTTGCAAGGAAAGTGTTTTTTAGCTAGTAGATCTCGCGGAAATAACTTCTTTCTTTGATTTTCTCCTCATACAAATTATAAAATATAATATTTTTTATTCTATATTTGTCATTCTTATTTCTTTCCTCTTTATTTCTACCCAAACTAGTAAGGGATAAGTGCAAGTCTAAGGGGACTAAGAAGTAAGAACCTACGATGATCCTTAAAGAACTACTAGAAAGTAGCACTTGTCCTATATATGTATACAATGAATCTCTTATTCCATACTTCCCTATGGAACCTCAACTAGTAAGACCTCAAGGAAGAAAACAGTATTAATAATCGAAACACTACATAAATATTTCAAAATATCCACAATAAAGAAGGGACAATATCATCAACAAGATTAACATAAGTGATAACAACTTATATCCTTTAACCAAGTGATAAACTTTCATCAAAAGATTTGAATGACCCTTTTAGATTTTTAACAATATCATCTTGAATACAACAACTCAGTGAAATCGTGATAACTTTTTTTGTCTCATTTGAAAAAACAAATTACATTTTCTGACTTTTGTTTTTGGTTTGTTTAATTATATTGGGGTACATTATATAGTAGTGATTTTAGTCAATAAGGAATCTTGGGTTGTAAAAAACATATACATCGAAAGGTTAATGGTATTATGCTAAATTAAAAAGTTGAAGCATATGAACATCTTGTATCACAGTATATATACAAATTATTACATTGTTGATGAGAGTAGCTTTCATTATATAATGTGTATATGTACTTCACCTGCATATGGCTATTGGCCACCAT
>PYAF01004598.1:1493575-1518058 GCA_007407185.1 Glycine tomentella
AAATAGCTGAAAAAGTATAAAATAAAAGAAATAGACATATTTATGTTATATTTTTTCATGTATTCTACTATTAATCTTAATTATGTTATTTCTTAAAATATTTCTAATCAAATTTAAAATAATATAAGAAAGTACACTTAAGTAGACATTAGATTTTTATTATATTAATTAGTGTAATAGTTAAAATAAATCATCTTATATAAAATTATTCAAAAAATAATAGACAAAATATATGTTGAAATAATAAATTAAATATTATAAGTGACACAATTGTTAAAATAAATATTGTAATATAAAAATTGTAAAATATAACAACAAAAAATAAACATATCATTATTAATGTCTTGATTTATAATGCTAAATTAATAAAATAAATAGTATATAATCATTAAATTAAGAATGTAATATAAAGATATCCAAAACATAATATAAAAAATAAAATAAACTAGAGTAAACATATGATCTATTATTCCATATTAAATTAACAATATTGTTGCACACTTCTTTCATCTCACTAGATGTATTCTCCATATTTTTGTTTATGCATATTTGTGTAGATTATATTCCACTTAGGTGTTTGGGTTTGTGCAGATTTATTAGTACCATTAGTCTGGCTAGGTATTTGAGTGTTATTATGATCTTGGTCATGTGCTTGGATACTACTAAACTCACGCATGAAATTAGGCAAACAAAGTATGCTTTTCATTTAACAAATCTTCCACACAAAAAACATATCGATTATATTCTCTATAAACAACACTTTCATCTTTCTCATATGAGTGTCTTACTTATGAATTTCTTAATCTCTTTTCTTATCATCCACATTCTCACATTCCACAACTTCATCAACATTAGAATCCATAGAGGGTGCAACAATATTTTCATAGTTGCATAACTGTCTTCAAATAGTTGACTCCATAATTCATCAAGTGAAGGATCTATTGATTTATTATGAAATCTTTTAACCTCGTATTTTTCCTACAAAAAAATGAATAATTAATCATTAAACTAAATCTTATGATAAATTACTTATATTATAAATTAACTATAACAATGTATGTAATAAACTAATCTTAATTTTTTTGTCCCACCACTCATTTGAACCACTAAAGTTTCTTGTAGTAGGATCCTACCCTAAGCCAGTTCTCCAAACTTCAAAAACTTCCAAATGTGCCAATCTTTCTTCATATAATCATACTTGTTCTTCAACGTTTTGTAAAGACATTTGCGATTGATGAAGACTTCAAATTCTTGATTAATGTCCTTTCATTTAAACGTTACACGTCCATTCTTCCTAATGAATTTGATGCAAAGCTCACAAAAAGATTTTTCATACTTATCAGTCCATTTAAAATTGATTCATTCCTCCATATTATTATTAGTTGAAGTCATCTTACAAATTTATCAAAATAGTATAATGAATGAATTGAAGCAAAATATAAAATAAAATATATAAAAACCCAATTGTGCACCATAGTTAGAAATAGAATACGAGAACAATTTCATCATCAAGTATTAGAAATTTTTTAAGAGAAAATAAAATTTTATTGTGCATATAAAAAATCCAACACAACATGTATTAAAAACTGAATGCCAATATATAATACAAAAACATAAGATATGTACTCTTTTTTCCCTAGGCAAAAGGAATTATGATTACAAGACATAAGGCATGTCACAAAAGTAATGCCTAAAAAAAGGATAAATTATCCTACACCATTAAATTCATAACTTACAAAAAGCAAATAAATCTAAGTAAACAATACCCTCACTAAAAGCAACCTCTATCACGTTATAATACAAGAACACAGTTGTAATTAATTTATGAAAGTTTGAATAATTATATTGCAAAAAAAAATCAAGAATAAAAGATGAATGATAAAGAGAACATATCAAAACACAACCATAATCAACCCGTATGTTTCTTTTTTATTATTTTCTTTTTTACTCATCTGAAAATTTTCACAATCAAAAGATTGTAAAGAGAATCTATGAAAGCGTTATATGGGAAGTGAAAAAAAAAACATTACCCGAAGAAAAAAGGTTAATGTGCATGATGCGAAACAAGATGAGAGCACGTTGAAGGAAAAAAAGGAGACGACAAACATACGAATGGGTAAAAAAAGAAAAATAATAAATCTCTTATTTATTTAAAAATGATAAAAATTAACATTTTAAAAAACGTTATTACAAGTAGAATTCAAAACACATTAAAAATTATTATAAAGACTTACTTATCAAATAATCAATTTTCAGCTAATAAAAAAAATTAAAAACTGATTAAAATGTCTTATCAAACATAATTATAATATGAAAATAATAATTTATATTTTAACATATTACGTAAAAATGTCAATAACTCCATGTATCATTATTTTTTTATTTTTTTTATAAATTAACTTTTCCTCTAATAAAACGTTAGATACTCCTAATTCAATAATTTAAGTAACACGTTTCACCCGCTGGGACAACAAAGAAAAATGGTCAGATTTTCTTAATGAGCAGTGGAATCAGAACCGACTTTACCCTTTAGTGTTTACGCTTGTAGGTGCTGGTAAATGTTGACCACAAAATGGAATATTTGTAAGAGGAATGGTAAAAAAAATTAATATTAATTCACTGTACAAAATAAGTAAAAGGAATGGTAAAAAAATATTTGTAAAAAGAATTTAAAATTAATCAAAAAGAAAAGAGAAATAAAAAGAAAATAAAAAGAACATAAAGGTCCTATTTCTGTGAATGACCACCAATGCATGAATATATGAAACTATTATGATTTCAAGTCTAAATTCTATTTAAGGTATTTGTAAATTTTTGTAATCCATGTGTTTGACTTAGTAATTAAGGTTTTATCATGTTTATATGTTAGAGTACCGTTTATTTAACGAAAAAAATTATATATATATATAGATATATATAGATTTCTGTACATGAAAAAATAATTAATAAAATGAACATTATTCAATTTATCAAAAACATATTTGACCTAAAATTATGTAATAAAAGACCTCTAACTAGACTTCCACGTGGATATATGATACAAGTTCTTGTTATAATACGTGTCTATACCCTAAATGCTGTCTCTAACGGTTCATGCAAGAGTAGCGATAAGATACTCATTCTTTTGTTTCATTTTTCTTTTTAAACAGTGAGCCCCAAACTCCCTCCTCTACTGTGATCTTAAGAAGCTCTCAAAACAAAAGGCTCGAAAAATGGAGGGGAATCTAAAGCAGAAGTTTCTGAGCAGAGAGAAAATATCAGAAGAAGAGAATTTATCATTGGTGAAGAGGGTGTGGGAAGAGAGCAAGGTGATGTGGATCGTGGCAGCACCAGCCATATTTACTAGGTTCACCACCTTTGGCATCATTGTTATAAGTCAAGCATTTATTGGTCACATTGGTTCAAAGGAACTCGCCGCTTATGCTCTTGTATTCACTGTCATCATACGCTTTGCCAATGGTATTCTGGTATGTTATGTTCTTACTCACAAATTTTGTTTTTCCTAGCTAGGCCAGAATTTGAGAGTGCTTATAAAGCTTTTTGTTATTTTTAAGAGCTGTTTATCTGTTAAACTCATAGGCGATGAATATGATACATAATTTTGTCAACAATATTTATGAATCCTTGAAATGTTTGATAGACACCCAAATGCTTTCCAATACCGAGAGACAAAGAAAAAAGAGAAATTTTTTTGGTACAATAGGATTTTCAAATTAATGGACTAATTAAAAACAAGCAACAAAATAATTTAGGAATTAAAACAAAATATATATATAGGACCAAAACCAAAAGTAGTAATTTTTTAAATATATATATATATAAGAAAAATATAGGTTAAAATATACTTTTTGTCCTTTATAAAATTGACAAAGTTTAGATTTCTCATTTGTGCATAAATTTTTGTCTGTTTTCAAATATAAAATTATAAGGTGTCATTTTTTTAGCCCCAAGCACAATTGAACCTACCATGATAATTTTTATATCAGTTACATTTTTATTCGATATAAATGTAATGTTTTTTACATCAATCATGCATATATAATGTAAAAAGTTATATACATGGATTCGGATATGCAAACCTTGTTCCAGGCTATAAAATGATATAACTGATGTAAAAAGTTATATCCATAGATTCGGATATCCAAACCTTACTCCAGACCATAAAATGATACATTATAATTTCTTTAGGATTGAAAATGGATAAAAAAAAAAAAAACGAAAAACATATTTGAGCCAAAAATATATTACAAAATTATATTGTTGTTGATCAGTGTAGCCTTCATCATGCTATATATGTATATATACTTCACCTTCATATGGCTATTGGCCAACATTACAATTTATTCAGTGGAGAAGTATAGGCAAGGAATAACACAAATTATTTGTGGGTGTCAACTGGCAATTGTAGTTAGGAATGTCAAGTGCGTTGTCAACACTTTGCGGACAAGCATACGGTGCCAAAGAATATGACATGATGGGAGTGTATCTTCAAAGATCATGGATAGTTTTATTCTTAACTGCACTCTGCCTTCTTCCATTGTTCATCTTTTCAAGCCCAATCTTGACGCTCTTAGGCCAAGATGAGAGCATAGCACGAGTGGCAAGAAACGTTTCTCTTTGGTCAATTCCAATCTTATTTGCTTATATTGTGTCATTCAATTGTCAGACATTCCTTCAATCTCAAAGCAAGAATGTCATTATTGCATTCTTGGCAACATTATCAATAATCATTCACGTGTCCCTCTCTTGGCTATTCACAATACAATTCAAGTATGGGATTCCTGGTGCAATGATTTCAACAATTTTGGCATATTGGATTCCCAATGTTGGTCAACTAATTTTTATTACATGCGGTTGGTGCCCTGAAACATGGAAAGGCTTCTCTTCTTTAGCATTCAAAGATCTTTGGCCTGTTGTCAAGCTTTCCCTTTCAGCTGGTGCCATGTTATGGTGAGCTTTGTTCTCAATCAACTAAAGGGGTTAAGGTCCTTAGAAATGCCATGATTGCGGAATAAATTTGGATTTCCTTTGTATGGAAATTAGGAATGGATTCAACCTAACTTTGATGTTGTTGTATATTTTACAGTCTTGAGCTCTGGTACAACACAATATTGATTCTTTTGACTGGTAATATGAAAAACGCTGAGGTTCAAATTGATGCTCTATCCATATGGTAATCCTTTGCACTATAGCATATCTATGTTGAAATTTATATGTTGAGTTTCTATTTTATATTTTTGATTTTATTAGCCAGACTTAAAGTATGCTCTTCTCTCTTGGCATATTGAGATTAAATTTTATTATTTACAGTATTAACATCAATGGATGGGAAATGATGATAGCATTTGGTTTCATGTCTGCAGCAAGGTAAATGACATACTTTACCTTTCTATGGTTGTAGTAATTGTTTTTGTCATCATTTAGAAAATAGTATGTATATATATATATATATATATATATATATATATATATATCAAATTGTCATTTAAATTTTCATGTTGTTAATTTGTTTGCCGTGTAATATTAGCTGTATATTTCTTAATTAGCAGTGTTCGAGTGGCAAATGAACTTGGAAGAGGAAGCTCAAAAGCTGCAAAGTTCTCTATAGTTGTGACAGTGCTTACATCCTTTTCAATTGGTTTTATTTTATTTGTTCTTTTCTTATTTTTAAGAGAAAAAGTAGCCTATCTCTTTACTTCAAACGAAGATGTAGCTACTGTTGTGGGGGATTTGTCACCTTTGTTATCAGTTTCTTTGTTACTAAACAGTATTCAACCTGTACTCTCAGGTATGCTTTATAAATCTTGGTGTCTTGGTTTAAAGAACTTAACACTTTAAGATTTGAACCCTATTGTTTTTACAGTCTGAACGACATGAAATTATATGATTTCAATAGGGGTGGCTGTTGGAGCAGGGTGGCAAAGCATTGTAGCATATGTGAACATAGGGTGCTATTACCTCATAGGTATTCCAGTTGGAATAGTGCTTGGTAACATTATTCACTTGCAAGTCAAGGTAGACTATTATGCTATACTTTCATCATTTTCAAATTGCTCTGAATTCCTATTTCATCGATTGGAAAAACTTTCTTCTGTAGGGTATTTGGATTGGAATGTTGTTTGGGACACTGATTCAAACTATAGTCCTAACTATAATCACCTATAAAACTAATTGGGATGAGCAGGTATTTGATTCATTTTCCTCTCATTGATTCTTAATGTAAGTTATTATTAGATATTTGATATAGAACTTGATGAAATCATTGTCATTGTGCAGGTAATTATAGCCCGTAATCGTATTAGTAAGTGGTCTAAGGTGGACCTTGACCGTGAAACAGTTACATCAGATAATTAGTTTCAGACTCTAATCTATATCGTCATTATTTGTTTGGCCTGTGTTATATAGCCAAGAGATTGCTTGACAGGTATTTGAATAAACTATCAATGTAGTCTCCTAAATAGTCCTTAAATTAATAAAATTATACAAGTAGTTCTTAAAGTATTGAATATTCCTTAATTTAGTCTCTGGATTGATATATTTTACTAGCATTGAGAGACTAATTTGAAGAATTTTTCAATACTTGAGAAACTATGTAGCATGATTTCTAATACTTTAAAGACTAATATAGTTTAATTAGTTTAAGAAGTATTTTAGCCGAAATGATATAATACTTCCCGGATAGTTGTTAGTCTTATTCAAAGAACATCTTTTTGCATTTGATTTATATTTTTTGCCACTGAAGATACAATTTAATTTATCTGCTATGAAAATAAAATACTTGGCTTATTGCAATAATATGAAAAATTAATTAAGGTAAAAATGTATTTTCAGTCTATATTTTTTGTTACACGTGATCAAGGTCTAATAAGAAAAAACATGATAAAAGTTTCTATACTTTCTTATATATCGGCGAATTTAGTTCTCGAATTAATATATATATATATATATGTGTGTGTGTGTGTGTGTGGATGTAACTCCTTCCCCACAAGATATTTTCATATACCAACTAATAAATATATAATTATCAGTAGACAAAAATTTGATAAAGTTTGTAGTCTGATGAAGTGATGATGGTTATTACATGCATGATTGTAGTTTGCTAATAGATTAGTTTGATAAAGTTTAATATGCACAATGGGCAGTATAACAAACTAGCTATGAGAGAGATTTTTTTTTATTATTTGTGGGAATAGAAGGTTATTTCAAGAAATTTATAATAATTCATGCATATTTTTTATTCTTTAATTAATTGAATTAAAGAAATTTATAACAATTTATGTATTCTTTAATTAATTGAATTAAAAAAATTTATAATAATTTGTATATTGTTCAATTAATTAAAATAAACCTCATAACGAGATATTGATTTATATTAAAAATAAGTTATAGATAAATTATAGTGGCATCTTCTATGATTTTTTTTAATTATATATAATACGTTTATTTTTTTTAATGTTTACAACAACTTCTCGTATATTTTTTTATGAGTGGGAAATATAAAAACACAAATGAGAAAACAAATTATTCTCTAATAGAGGAAACACCAGAAGCATTTGCCAATAAGAGAGGCATCAACAGAGATTTGTTTGACGAAGTTCATTCTTGGCCAACCAATCAGCAATTTCTCTTATATGGGTACATGATATAATCATTTTTAAACAGTTAAACAATTAAGGGGTTAGTGTGATGTATAGCTATCGTGTGTAATCTAAAAAATGTTAATATAATGTATTTCAAATAGTTAAGGATTTAGAGCAGGACAAAAAAAATAGAAATATCTGGTGTAATCTAAAAAAATTTCTACAGGTTATAGTATAATTTTCTCTAAGTTATATAATTATTAAGGTAATACACTTTAAAAAAAAAATGTGTATGGAGTACGTTAACTATATTGATTTTACTTTTATAAAATTGTGTTGATTTCCCACCGTTGGAAATGTGGCATTTAAAAATTGTGAAAAATGTTATAAAAATTGCCACAAATTAATTTTGCAAAAAAGCAAAATCAACTTTCAGAGAATTAATCCTCTTACACCTTGCATGAAAAAACTTTTTAAAATATGCCACATTGGTAATTTACAAGAAATTATTAATTTGAATACATGTTTCACTATTAATTATGATTATAATTTATTTAAAATTATAAATTATGAATTGTGTATATTTTACTGCTTATTTAACATTTTCTTCTATTTTATAGTTTTTAATAAACATTAACTAATAATAAAATGTATCAAAGAATATGTTATTTAAATGGTAACACTCCTTAAAAAAGCATCCAAAGTTTTACACTTTACGGAGCTCATCAATATAGTCACAACCTTTTCCTACCATAAACAAAATAAATACTATGAATGTTGATTTGGCGATTTAGTTCGATTTTTTAAATAAAAATTAATTCAAATCAAACATAAAATAAAAATATAATTTGGTTTCATTTAAATATGACATCGAATTCAAATTAAATCTTTTATGGTTTGATTTGATTTACATTTTTTAATGTATTATGATAACTTATATAATTATTGTTATATTATTTTAAAAATATTTTCATTAATTTTTTAATATATTTTAGTTGAAAATTATTAGTTTCACTTCTATTTAGCATTATTATAAAATAATATTATTAACTCTTTTAAACATAATAGTAATTTGTGCATTATTTAATATTTATTATTATTTTTAACATGTTGGTACATAATTTTTTAATATATGAAAGTAAAATATGCATTTTGATTACAAGAAAAAGATATGTAATAAATTATTTAATATTTATTATTAATTAATACAACAAAAACCACATGTTACAAACTTATTATAGAAAGAAGGTATATACTATAAATCACATGCTACAACCATCATAAATTTAAAATAATACTAACTACATAATATTAAATATTTATTAAATAAAATTAATATAATTATAATATGCATTTTGATTCGGTTTTTATAATAAGATTCAAAAATCAAATCAAACCGAAAACATTATGAGATTTTTTATTTTTACGGTTTTTGCTTTAATTAGCAGTTTGTGGGTTTTTTTTCCCTAATTTGGCGGTTACAAACGATTTGATTCGATTTTGAACATCCCTATAATTAAACACATGTAAGAAACCTCTTTCTTGGACAAGGGAGCCTTCAACATTAATCTATATCTGGAATAAAAAATCTTAATATGATGTTGCTTCATCTTCATTGAGAAACCTCTTTCCAATAACTGTCCAAGGCTTAATAGATTGTTCTTCATTGTGGGCACTTACAACACATCATTCACAAACATAGGATTTCCATCTTTTCTACTAATCACTACCTTTCCAATTCCTTATGCTGAAATGGTGTTGTTATCAACAAATCTCTCCTTATTCTTGACACTTGCATCAAAATCAATTAACAAGTTCGTATGCCCCATCATATGATTTGAGCAACCAGTGTCAAGATACAAGATGTACAGTTATCATCTTCATGGTTTGTGGTTACCATTAACAACACTTGATCAAAATCCGAACCTCTTGAGCAAGATGTGCTTCATCATTTGATTTTCCCTTTATTTGCTCCTCTCCCATTCCAAAATTCATTTGCAAAGTGCCCCCACTTGTTACAGTTATAACATTGGATCTTTCTTTTATCAAACTTCTTCTTTCCTCCTTAATTTATTTTGAGCTTGACCCCTACCTTGCTAGAAATTGGACGGTCCACGCATTTCTTAAGGTTTTGATGAAAACATAGATATAAATTTATGTTAAATGTTTGGTTATATATAAGTTAACGTGATTGATGAGTGGAAGCAACAAGAGGTAAGATTTGTCTCTATACGCATACCTCGTCCACTGGAAGAGGGTGCATTTAATTTGTATCTAACTATTGTCAAATCAATCCTAACACACGTCTAGATATTCATACTTATTTTAGTAAATTAGTTTGTACCATGTTAAATAATATTATTAAAAAGAACATATTTGTTAATTTATATTATCCTTGATTTTATATGTCTAAAGGTTATGTTGAGCTATAAAGGACAAAGTTGAAAATTATTGATTCATAATCAATCAAAACACACATCAATTGTCAATAGCGGGAAACAAAGAATAATTATCAACAATGGTCATATTTTGATACTCAACATTCGTCATTGATTTACAAATCTTTCTGTATAAAGAGGACTTCAAGGCTCAAAGAAAGACAACAAACAATTAGAGAAAAGTGATAGAGTCGTGCATTCAAAAGAGAAACACAAGAACATCATTCTAGAGAGAAACATCGAGCTTAGAGAGTCTATTCTTATATTACAAAACTTTGTTTTTGAGATTAAGTTCTTCATTGTAAACACACTATGTGAGTGTTAAAGAATCTCTACTTCTATTTCAAACTATTGTTTGTGAAAGTCAAGAGTGACTTAGTGACTAAATAATACTTGGATATTCTTAAATTTAGGGGGAGTCTAAGGGTTGTGCCAGTAACGGCCTAGAGAATATTTGTAAGCCACGAGTGACAGCAGAAAATATTTGTCGTAATCAAGTTTGATTAGTGGAACCATTTACTGGCTGGTAAAGGAGAATTGTACGTAGTTCAGGTTGAATGAACCAGTATAAAACTAAGTGTTTCTACTACTCTCCTTTAACTTGTTAAAGTATTTTAAAAGCATATTACTGACACATCCTTGCACAAAAGTCTTTCACTTGAACTACATTTTATATATCATTAGACGACAATCTATCTTTGCATAAGAACATAGTTCTTGTCACTGGACTATAATCCTTATAAACTGTTTTGTTTATCAAACAACTTCCATTGTAAAAGTTTATAATATTTATCATGGTATTCAACTCCTATTCTAGTGTGATTTATTGTATTTCACACCTCTTCTATTAGAAGATTCACCATGATCATGTTCAGTATGATACTGATTTTGACCATTCGAGGATTCATCTGCTCCTTCACTTCTTCTTCCCTTCCCTTTGCCTTTTCCTTTCTTGTTCCAGCCACCTACACCTTTGTTTTTGTGACTGGTTTGAGCCTGCAAAGCTTGTTCTTGAGCCTTTTTCACCATCCTGCCCCTCATTGACTTGTTGTTCATGTGCTTCAAGGGAATTTTGCAACTCCTCCATAATAGAGTTTGATAAACTCTAATTTCTCATTGATCAAGAAAAAGAAAGGCAAGTTACAAAAGGATTGTGTCATCTCTATATATATAAAGAGAGACTAGTTGTTAACTAACCCAATATGTTATTAACTAACTATAGTTTGAACTGTGACTAACTGACAGCTCACTAACAACTTAATTGTAACTAACTGAAAACTTACAAACAACAGATAATAAAATACACAAAGTAAAAATACTAGATGGAATAAGTATATTCTAATACTCCATCGCAAGCTCATGGTGGGTGATTCTGAGCAGAAGCAGAAGAATCACACACTGTGAGCTTGGTTCTGTACTAATCAAAGTGAGTAGGAGACAGAGCCTTGGTGAGAATATCATCATATTGATCAAGGGCAGAAACATAGACCACTTTCAACAACTTTCTAAGGACCTTCTCTCTAACAAAAAATAGATCAAGTTCCATGTGTTTGGTTCGAGCATGCAAAACAGGGTTATGAGTTAGAGACACAGTTCTCATGTTATCACAATGGATCACAAGAACAACATGTTTAATGACAAGCTCAGAGAGAAGAGATTGGAGCAAGGAAACTTCAGTAGTGACCAAAGCAAGACTTTTATATTCAACTTTAGTACTTGAGCGCGCAACAACAAATTGCTTCTTAGACCACCAGGAGATGAGATTTGGGCCAAAGAAGAAACAAGCGCCGGAGGTGGACCGTCTATCATCTGTGTCAAAGGCCCGTCAATATCAAAGAAAGTCGTGATAGAAAAAGGTGCAAAAGCAGGCTTGAGATGCAAGTCCCACGAGATGATTCCCTTGAGATACCGCAATATCCTTTAAACTACCACCCAGTGGGCCTCAAGAGGATGACTCATAAATTGGCAGACTTTGTTTACAGAAAAGCTTATATCAGGTCTGGTAATAGTAGCATACTACAGAGCACCCACAACTGATCTGTACATGAAGGGATTAGTAAGAGGGTCAGTACCATGCTTCGTTAGATTGCAGCCTGTTACCATAGGAGAGGATATAGGCTTTGCCTCAGACATATTTGTTTTGGATAAAAGATCCCAAATATATTTGGCTTTAGTGAGTATAAGAGACCCATCAAATTGATGTTTGACCTCAACTCCAAGGAAATAGTCAAGGACACTGAGATCCTTGAGGGATAAAGCATGATGAAGCTTGGTAACAAGTTGTTGCAGTAACGCATGATTGTTACCTATGATGATTATATTATCAACGTAGATCAACTTTTAAGCAGTTGATGAGGCCTTGGAGCAAACAAAAACTAATGGATCACACTTGCTGGAATGAAAACCAAGTTGCAGAAGCTGGTCTTTTAATCTGTCAAACCAAGCCCGATGGGCTTGTTTAAGACCATAGATGGCTTTGTGAAGTTTGCAGACAAGAGATTTATGGGAAGAGTCAAAACCTGGAGGTTGCTGCATATAGACTTCCTCTTGTAGAATACCATTAAGAAAAACATTATCCAGCTGTTGAATGGGCCAGTGATAGGTGACAGGCTGACAGCCAAAGTAAGAAGCAGTCTCACAATAATAGGCTTAATAACAGGTGAAAAGGTCTTTGTATAATATGTGCCATACTGCTGATGAAAACCCTTAACCACCAACCTGGCTTTGTACTTGTTAACAATGCCATTAGAGTTTTCTTTCACCCGAAACACCTACTTGCAACCAATGGGAGTTCTGTTAGGAGGCAGAAGAACTAGACTCCATGTTTTGTTTTGAATCAAGGCATCATATTCAATTTGCATAGCAGCCAACCAAGTAGGATCAGCCAACACTTGCTTGGTGGATTTAGGTTCTAAATGAGTCAGAATAAGGGTAGGGTGAATTCTGTGTTGAACAATGCAAGACTTAGATTTGGTTTACATGGGATAAGTATTTTGATGTAAGGGTTGGGGAAATGGGAAATGAGAGGGAGAAGGCTGAGCTGTGGAGGATGAGTTAGATGTGGACTGAGGCAGAACATGATCTGAAGGTGCAGAGGTAGAAGGAATAGGTAGAGAGTCAAGAGGGATAGAGGCTGAGGGCAAGGTGGACTGTGTTTGGGATTTGGGTATAGGGGTTGAGGGAAACAGGTCACAATAGGGAAATCTGGCCTCATTGACACCACATCTTTGGATATGTAAATTCTGCCATCAGAAGATAAACATTTATAGCCCTTGTGCTAGGAGAATACCCAAGGAAAATGCATTCTTGAGATCTGAATTGAAGTTTATTTTTGTTATAGGGTTTGAGTAGAGGAAAACAAGCACATCTAAATACTCTAAGAAAGGCATAGTCAGGTTTATGTTTAAACAATTTTCATAAGGAATTCAAATTGAATAGAGGAACTAGGAAGTCTATTAATTAAATAGACACTGGTTAAGAAGGCGTGATCCCAATAAGAAAGAGGAAGACAGACTTTGGCCAAAAACGTGAGCCCCAACTCTACAATGTGTCTATGCTTTCTTTCCACAACACCATTTTGGTGAGTGTGTGAAGACAAATGACTCTATGAAGGATGCCTAGTTCTTGAAGATAGATAGTGAAAGGTATGAACACCCCACCCCAATTAGACTGGACAGATTTGACAGGGAAACCAAATTGTTTTTCTGCCATGACTCGAAACTGTTTGAAGACATTTAGAGTTTCGTATTTGTGTTGGAGAAGAAATCCAAGTATATCTGGTAAAAACATCAACAAAAGTAACATAATATCTATAACCATTGGATGAAACAAAGGGAGCAGGACACCACAGATCACTGAGAATTATTCAAGAGGTTGAGAATATGTAGTGGAGAAAAAAGGAGAATGCAGTCTATGTGCTTTACCAAGACAACAAGAACAACAAAAGTCAAGCTCTTTTTTATTCATGTGTGGAATATTACAGAGGTGCATTACAAGTTTTTGTATAGCAGCACTTGGATTCCCTAACCTAGAGTGCCAAGTGTCTGCAGTAATGGAATTAAGAGAAGCAGAACCAACAAGAGAAGAAACTTGCACAGAGGAAGAAAGGAAAACGTAATTCAAAGACATATGCCTAAAAGAGCTTGAGTTTGGAGCACTTGAAGAAGATAGCATATGAAGAAATGAATATAATCCATCAGACCCTAGATAACCTTTGAGAAGAATCTCATTGGAGACCTGATAATCAAGCAAGTGTTAGGATGAAATTCAAAATAGATAGAATTATCCTTTTCAAACTGACTGACGCTTAGTAGATTTTTGGAAATAGTAGGAACATGCAAGAGTTTATGAAGTATAAGACTTGTACTTTTATTAAAAGGATAGGAGAAAGAAGTAGAGCCAATAGAGTGAATAGACAAACCTTGACCATTGCCTACAACAACTTGGTCAGGACCTTCAAAAGGTGCACATTGTTGGATATTCTAAACATTGAAAGTCACATGATCGGAGGCACCTGAGTTAGGATACCAGTTGCTGGATGAGCCAGTTGTGGAACCAATAGTCATGGCTTGAGCATTGTGAGAAGCCATAGGATGGTGTGTAAACATTGGTGGAGTTTGCTGAGGCAGAATAGGTTGAGGAAGAGCTCCCCAAATAACCTGAAGATGTTGTTATTGCATATTCTGCATTGGCTGGGGGCAAGTCTGGTAAGCAAAAGTAGTAGCTGCTCGTAATTGTTGAGGTACAGGAGCTTACATAAAAGTAAGTCCTAAAGAAATTGGAATAAGGCTGAGGCATGGCGGGAAATTGGGCAAACAGAGGAAAAAGAGCAACATAGGGAGCTGAGGGCCTATGCCAACAGTTGGAAGCATCATGACCAAACATCTGACAGATGTAACACTGAATATTGTTACATCCTCTACCACCACGACATCCTCGATCGCCAAAGCGGCCATCACGACCACCATTGTAGTTCTGAAACTGAGATGAATCACGTAGGAGGTGAATCTATATAGAGAGAGAAAGACTAACTGTTAACTAACCCAGTCTGTTACTAACTAACTACAGTTAGAACTGTAACTATCTGATAGCTCACTAACAGCTTACAAACAATAGATAACATAATACACAAAGTAAAAATGCTAGATGGAGTAAGTATACTTTAATACTCCACCTTCATTGAATCAAGATCCTTGGATTCGTCGATTATCACAACAATGTGATCAAAATGAGCAGTCAAGATTCTCAACACCTTGTCAACAATTTGTTGATTTAACAACACTTCATTGTAGGCCTTCATTGAATTGACAAGTGTTTGGATTCGATTGAAGTAATCAGCAATGGACTCTTGATCACTCATTCACAATAATTCATATAGTCTTCGACGAGCTAGAAGCTTCACCTTCTTGGTTTTGTTTGCATTTCCATAAGCTTTGTTCAAGGTGTCCTAAGCTTTTTTTGTTGTTGTAGCCTTTAAATTTTTTCTAATATTTGCAGCATATACACACTAGTGAATCATGAACTAGGCTTTACAATCCATTTTCTTGGCTTCTTTGTGTATTTCTTTTTGCTCATTTGAACGTGCTTCTTCCTAGTTATTGAAATTCGAGGGGATAAATATCAAGGAGATTTACACCTGAGTAATCATATAAATGAATTGAACACCACACTTTAATCTAAAACCTTAAGGCTCAGGTTTATGGGTCTTCTCCTCACTTATATGGTGTTAAACTTTTCTATTTTTATCCAATGTGAGACTTTAACTCACACTTGTACTCCAACAGCTTGCCTGGAACAAAACCACTTGAACCCGTCATAATTTCTAGTCACTAATGCTTATCACATAGAATTAGACTCCATCTCCTCTCACACTAGTCCCTAATCAAGGGTTCTAGATACCAGTTTGTTGGGAAGAAGACACTCACTCACTAAGTGTTAAAGAAGGATTAGAGATAGACATTGTTATTGATCACACACAATCACACTTCAACAAATACAATTAGTTGCCTTTTTATAAGTAACTCAAACTAAGAGTCATATATCTTTAATCTCTAACTACCTAATAATAGAATAACTGACATTTGAATTATATCACAACAAGAAATGAAAAAAAAAAGAGAGAGAATTTGGATTAGTAGAGAAGATGAAAATAAATAATTTTTATCAAATTAATAGAGTGAATGATATGTAAAAATTTCATCACTTGTTTTTAAAAAAATTTTCTCATAACTATTCAATAATTTAAGTACTATGTTTTACTCTCTGTTTTTGTGTGTTTTCTCTCTGTCTCTCTCTATCATTCATGTCATTTTTTTTTTTACAATTCTTTTACAAAATGCTTAAAACGAAAGAAAACCTTTGTTTGCGAAAAGTTTTCAAAAAATGCATAACATATAATTCAACCTTCTTCTATTAAGCTTTTTGGTTTGCCATGCTATATATCTCACACAACCTACGTCTATAATTGGACCAAACCCACTCCATGAAATGTAGGTGTTAGGCATAAATTTTGGACAAATTAAATTTGAGCCTTTTTAGTTCTACCTTATCATGCCTCAATTTGAGTTTAGCACACAAAAAGTTAGTACAAATTAGGCTTGACCTTATTTTAGAAGCCTAAATTGAATATAAACTTTTATGACCACTCATTGTAGCTTATGTCCTCTATCGTGTCTAGAACCAACTTGACTCGAAGTTACTTGATGAAATGTTAGACCGAGGCTTCAAATTTTGAGTAATATTTAAATATAAGTCATTTTAGCCGTATTTAGACTTTATCTACGACACATATCCTACAAGCGATTGGCCTAGCCCAACCCCACTTGATAAAATGCTAGACTTAAACTTTAAATTTTGAGCAAAATTAAAATACTAGCCTTTTAGCCCAAATCCTACCTCCACAAAATGTCAATACAATTTGAAGTTTCGCCAATTTAAAAACCTAGATTGAATTTGAAATTTAGACTTGATCCGCTTTAGTTTGTAACCCACAATCAATGTGGTCCTAACTTGTTTGATGAAATATAGGACGACCAAAAATTTTGAATACAAATTAAAACTAGATCGTTTTGATCCAATTTGAACTTTAGCTCACAAAAATCCATAAGATACTTAGATCTTTTTTTCTTTCTATTCTACACTTTAGATCTTCTTATTACAATCCCATGTAAAAATTTCACATCTTTAAAATTAGAATTGTCAAAATTAGTCTGATTTAATAAGCTAACCCCATAATTCAACAAGTTGGATCAAACTCTAAAGAGAACCAACAAGTCATAGGAGGAAGGATATTGTAGTAAGCCGGATTAGTCTAATTTCCAACTTTTAGAGTCCGTTCAGTAGATTAAAAGATAAATTGAAAAAAAAAATGAATTAAAGTAAAATATAAAAGTATACATTTCATCTTATTTTACTATTCATTTTCCTTCTTTTTTCCTCTCTTTCTTTCAACTCAAACGGATAGAACCTTAGTCCATAAGTCTGGGCCAAACCATTTAAAAGCTCTACTTAAAACAACTTAAAACGAAGCCCATGGTGCTAATTATTTACATAATTACAGATTGATTACTGGTATAAAAGTGATTTTGGTATAAAATTATCATCTTCAATTCTAAAATAAGGATACTCACTCAAGCTGTCAAACTCGGAACTTCGTATGATATACTTGAATTATAGTAAAATTATTGCGACGATAAATTTTATGAAGAATTTTCTAAATGCTTAGACACGCTTAAATACAAAGGTGATTTGGAATCAGCAGAAAGATTGATATGATATTTGCCCACTATCACTTAATTTACACGTTTCTTTATAGAGATAAAATGACAAATGCTTTATAGATACATTTCATGTAACATTCTCTGCCAAAAGAAAAAAACAAAGGAAGAGAAATGTTGAACTGAAAGGCAATCGTCAATCATCTCAACATGTTGTAAGCAGGTAAATCTTTCACGCTGGAAATGTCTTCAAGAGCAAGCTCACGCTCTAACTGCATTCTTGTGGACTTCAAAACATCCTAATGAAAAAATTAAAAATGAATCAGGAAATTGTCACATAATAACAAAAATAACTAAGCAATGGATAAACACAATTTAATGATGCATTACATTAAATTCCATATATGTCGCACGCTTGGCTAGCCACTGAGCATCCATCATTTGAAAGGCTACACAAAAAAGGATATCAAATGCCATTTCATCCTCTTCAAGCAATTTGAGAAAATGAATTCCAGACGAAGACGATGGAAGCCCTGCAAGGAAAATAGTAGCGTCAGATGAGTTTACATGTGAGTGAGTAATAAACAAACATCAACACAAGGTGCAAAAAGGGAAACCCCCAAAATAACCTTAAATCTGTGAAGGTGGCATGGTGAAACAAGATTCTACAATAAACTTAACTACTTAGAACAGAGAATAACAATCATTACAAAAGCTTGATTTCTTCTTAAGAGAATATATGCTACCTGCTTGAAGATCCAGCATCTGTGCTAACATAAAAGAAATATTGATTCCAGCTACTGCAAATGGATATTCCCACTCAGCTCTGCTTCCTTCTTGTTTATGCAATAATCGCTGGAATGAATCCTATGACAGTGACAAGAAGAAACGTGCTTAACTAACCAAAATCATGCTACTTAATAAAGTATGTAACACATTATGTAGACCTGCTGATTTCACACAAGTGTGTAATGCAGAAAAACGTTATAAAACATGCAGAACGAACATAAGATCAACTACTGCTTATAAGCCTTGAAAGTAGAAATGCACAGGCAAAAAAAAAAGGCTTAAACAATTGAAAATTTATATATTTGAGAGAAATATGAAGGTTGTGTTTATGGTGTGGAATAGCTGTGTAGGACTTCATTTATTTTTTTACTTAATAGGCTCACTATTTTCTTACAGCTGATTTTGTTTCACTTTTAGCCACTAAAGAGGACAGACTGTGGATACACCATCACCTCAGGAAGCAACTCGTTTTGAAAGCCAACGTAATCTAGTAGTTTTTCCATTTTCTTTTAGTTTCTCCTTTCACAGTGATATGTTATCTTTATCTCAGAAATTTTCCTGTTTTCTTTCATAAAATATTTTTTATCAGAAAAAGAAAATATTTAAGCTTGACAACAGAAGAAACAAGGTATCTGGATCTACAGGATTTTCACCCAAAGCAAAAAAAAAGGTTAGCAGATACATAAAATACAATAGTTTATTTTCTTAATCACAATGGAATATTATATAGCAATCTGGTAATTTCTGAATCAAAGTGTATTAGAGTATTCTTACTCTTTAGTTAACTGTCACTGTGCTGACAGTTAACTATTAGTGAGCTGCCAGTTTGTTAAGTTAGTTAGTAACTGTTAGAGTTAGTTTTCAGCTACACTCCCTATATAAAGAGCTGTAACAGAATTGTGTAAACTTGTCTTTTCATTTTTCAATCAATGAGAAACTTTTAGCTTTCAGCTTCTCTCAAATTCTATCAAAGTGGAAAAATTATGTGCCAATTTAAATCATGCACAAGTATACAGAACATAGAAGTACCACAGGTAATAAAGTAAAGCACTCTCTTTTTACAAGGATGGGGGTAGAATTTGGCCTTGAGAGAGAAATCCGTAAGCAAATTATAACTTTAAATATAATGAAAAGGAGAATCAATATAATAATGTATTGATAAGAAATATTAAACCTACTCATTAAGCAAGGGCAGTGTGTGCATGAATACAAATGCAATGGAACTATGGAAGAAACTTACAGGATACTTCATCGCAAAGCAGATGAGATTCTCTAATGAAATAAATCCTCCACCCCTGCACACCATGGTTAGAAGTTCATATTAACTAATCACAATTCCCAAAAAAAAAGCAAAGAATGTAAAATTGACTGTGTAAGATCAGAGAATTCAAGGAAACTGCTGTTGGAAGATCAAGAGTGGGAATGAGAAATATCTTGTCAAAAAATAGTCTGTTTCTGGAAATATTTTTTTATAAAATATTTGAAGACAAAATGATTGATCCGTATACCCTGTTCCATTATTTTATGAAGGAACTTCTGCATTCCATAAGAACATGCCAAGGGATTGTAACCCATTAGTTCCAAAAGTACACAAGAAACTCCCCCTCAAAATCCAAAATTGAACTATCAAACATCTAGAACTACAATCTGCAAGGACAGTGTATTAGCCCATGATTATTACAGCAGTCAACAGAGTGCATAAGAGGGTCAAAATGTTCTCATCCATTTCCTATTAGTAAACCAATGAAGCCTTAATGGTCTCAGATAATATTTTTAGTCTTTGGCCTGTTGCTGAATAAAACCCTATCCCTACCCAAGCTCCCACCCTCTCTCCTTAAAGTTAATGCATTGCTTTAGATTGCACACCTAAAATCTGTTGAAGGGTCTGAACCTTGCCATCCCATTTCCTTCCAAAGGTCTGATTTAAGTGAAGGAAGCTCCCTGTCAGGGTAAGCCAATTTCCACAATTGTTTAAGTGCATCCTGCAACCAAACAAGATTGAAAATTTCATTCTATTGTCAATAAAACAATGTCTATTACATATTCTATTGACTATTTATATTGTAGATTCTTATAAAAATCCTAGGGGTAGATTAGATATCCATGCTAAATAGACATGCAACAAATAGTCATTGTGCATGTCCACCTTTCAGTACGTCCATTTGAGGCAAATTAATTTTTAAATTTTTCCTATCCTCATATGCAAGCATGCATGTAGATTGCAGAACGAAATAGAAAACCAGCTTAATGAATTGATATGAAAAGGTACACATGAAGATAATAGCAAAATCAAAACAAGTGAAAAATAAAACAGATATGAAGCAGGATATAGTGGCAAATGTCAGTAAAGTGATATGAAAATTAAAAACAAAAAATGCATTAGTTACATACTTGGTGCTCTGCTTTAGAACCATCAAAGGGGACTTCAAGCCGTTGTTGTAGGTTTCTTAGTCTGTCTTCCTAAAAAAGAAATATATGTGGAATAACTACAAATATCTATAAAAAAGAAAAGCAGGCAGTCAGAAGTTATAAACAATAAGTAGCAATATATAGCATAGAATAATATTCTTAAAGACAACAACAAACAAACAAACACCAAAACGATCATCAGTTAAAAAGACTACAGAAGCTCAACAAAACAACCAAAATCACAACAAATAAGATGTTTGAGTAAACAAAATAATAAAATGGGGAGAATAGTCTATCAAATCTCAAAGTTTTCTTTTTCCATGCAAAATTTTCCATTTATGATTCAACTAAATACATCATCAAATTTCAAAGACATCAACTGCCCACCTATGCCTTACAGCAAACATTCAAGACACTGTGCGAGTATGCGATAATTTTAAACCAAATCCAGCAATAATATCCTATCACATGCTTGAGTATATTATCAGAATTTCCCTTGCACCATCTGATTCTCAAAAGAACGGTGGTTGATTTAGAGGGTTTGATGTTGATTGATCCAAATTCATAATTTAGATCAACTGTATTACAGATAAGGTTCATAAATTTCTGACATTTATATCATAGAAAATACAAATTTTAAATAATTCATATCAATTCATTCACCCAAGAATTAAAGTAGAATTTGGTTACTTGATTTTGGAAAAAACAAGCACATCAGAATTCCAAATAAGATTTCAATAGACATACCTGCAGAGGGCTTAGAGATGGAGGAAGCATCCTATTGTTTTGCATGTTTAGAGCAGCAGAAGGAAAAGATAAGAGACGCACAAGAATAGATCCAGATCCCAGTACAACATTTGCTGCAAAGACAATATGAATAAAACTAAATAAGGCTAAAGGTCACAAAATCACCATTAAAATCATGACATGCTGCAGGTCTTGCTCCTTATTTGTACACCAGTCAGCAATGAGGAAAAGATAGAGAAAAAACATACATGAAACCCAGATGTTAACTATTAATAGTATAGGTTCATATTTTTTCCAAGCATCATAAACAAGGCTCTTTGAAATATAATATAAACAGTCCCATTGTTAGTAAGTACATGTATTTTCAAAAACTACATATTCCAAGCAATGCTTCCCTTCTATTCAAACCTCATATGTTGTGCACCAATCACCATGTGATTGAGCCCCCGAACTCAATTACTAGCCTATTATCAATCACCTTCCTCCATCAGTTCAGTCAACTAATACTTACAAGTTCCACCAGAAATGATAAATTATGAAAATTCACAGCCCAAAGATTAATTCTTTTAGTTGCGAGTCTAAATGAAAAAGACCTAAAGGAAAAGAAAGATCATTGACTTTCTTTGCTTGAAGAGTGCCAAAAACATTGGATTTTATTCGCTCCATAATTACCAGTGATAGAAAACATGTCCACAACCACTTATACCACAGAATGCGTGAACTACTATCACAACAATCGTGCTTAACATTAAATGCAGGGATTTCTCTGAGAAAGTTAGGAACAAACATGTCAGTCAGCATATGCTAGAACAGAGAGAAGACAACTTCCTAAATAGGAAAAAATAAATATAACATCATTAGCTTAGCTGTAGTTAATGAAAACACTCACAATGTAAAAACAGTTAGGCATTGCTATATGCTAACAACAGTGAAACAACCTACCACTCAACTACTCATTGTATGTGAGAGGTAAACCAAAACAGTCATCCACCACATACCTAACCACTGTGCCCATTGTGCAATGAGGTTTGAGAATATGAATGTCCAATGAAACTGGGCCTTCTTCCTCTCATCATCCCATAGATCTTCAAGAGTACATATCTGAATGACATAGAAACAAAGAATCACAAAATGTAAAACCATTTAAGAAATGAATTCAGACTGCCCCCATTTAATACACAGTTTCTCACCTTCTTATTCTCAATATAATCATCATCTGCCAGCAAGGGCTCAATCAACGAATCTAATCCTGAAGTCTCCAAATGCTCCTGCCTTTTGCCATCAACATCCCCATGATGGCGTCTTCTCCGCAACGTTCTTGAGGACATTGATATGATTTTTTACTATAGGTCAGCCTACAAGTCAATAAAGGACCATCAAGTTCAATAACATTATCATCAATGTTTTCAATCAAAAATCCATTAATTTCAATTTCCATGCATCACACCAGCTAGGACTCTATAATTTTTCAATAACCCACTTACAAGCATTATTTTAATCCGTTTCAGATGTTGATAAACGTCAAAGCAAGTGCAATTCCCTCTAATTTCCCTAACCCCAAATACAAGAGACATAAGAAATCAGATTACTCAAATAAAACAACACGAACTAATAGAACTGAATTTCAATAACAGAGAACGCACATAAATCAATTAACAATAGAAATTGCACAAAACCCTAAAACTGACCAATTTACCGATTAAAACGGAAAAAAACGAAGCTTTTTTTCTTCTCGATTGATACAGAGCCGAATAATATGAAATGCAAATCAACAGAATTGGGCTGTTCTTAAAAACACCTGAATTTCAAAGAGGGAAAGGAAAGGAATCTTTGAATGGAAATGCAAAAATAGTTAAAAATTAGGGTTTATAAAACAGAATTTAAAAAAAAAAAAAAAAAAAAAAAAGTGGTTGCTTAATTCTATTGCTATTGCTTTTCGTGCATGATAAGAATAAATAAAATAAAATAAAATAAATTGTGATGTGTTACCAAAAAAATTAAGAGTGTGTGGCCCGCTGAAACGCGTTGTTGTTCTGGGTGGGCTAACTCTTGACGACTTATGAAGGATTCGACATTAAGAAAAGCATTGAGAAAAGGGGAGAAATAAAAATTAATGAAAATGAAACTCCCAATTCCCAATTCTTGCTGCTTCCATGAGAAAGGAATTTATAGTCCTGTCTCAAATTACTCAAATTCGGCATTCTCCTCTACTCTATTTTAGTGTGTAATTTATTTATTTATTTCTAGAGGAGACTCTAGTTTTTTTAATAAAAAAACAGAAATTAAATACAGTTAATAAAAAAATTACAGAATTAAAAAAACCAACAATATAAAATGTGGACAACAAATGAGAGTATTTTCTTTATTATTAATATAGATTATGTGTCACTTCCTTAAAAAAAAACTATTTACCAACTATTATATATTTAATTATTATTTGAAAGAGAAATCCTTCATTCTTTTATCTGTATTTTTTAAAATAAAAAGCAAAAAAAAATTGAAGAAAATAGTGACAACAATTAAATTAGATTCATGGAAAAATGGAAACCATTATATATATATATATATATTAAATGGTAATTTAAAATAAGAAATATATACACCAAAAAAGTAATTGTTTTCATTAATAGTTATATATTATGGTTATTAATAATCATAATAAAATAATAATTAATAAAAACTATTTTTTTTAGATTATCTTGCTCTGATTTATAAGTTATATTATAAATTAGAATATACAAATTAAAGGTTAATTCTTTTTTTTCACTGCAATTAAAGAGTATTTTATTTTAAAAAATACAGATA
>PYAF01004598.1:1528584-1548546 GCA_007407185.1 Glycine tomentella
AACTATTCTGGGATTGTAATACAATTAATTCACAGAATTTGTAAAAACTGAAAATGAGACTTACTAGTCTGGTCACTGCTTTCCTTCCATCTTCATCACCACTTTCATAAACATGCCTGAGAGCTGCTGGAAGAACTTTCCAGAATTCATTGACAAACTCACTGCCCTTTCGCCTACTATTTTGCAATATGTCATTAGCCAAGTATAGAAAAGAGACACGCTGCTCTTTCTGTGAAGCATTGAACAATTTATCCCAAGTTTCAACTATTTCTTTTGCTCTCTTCCGGTGAGAAATACACCAATGGGACAGCGCTGAATGATTGCTTAAGAAATACAGATAGCAATACCAATCTCACTAATAGAGAACCAAAAAGAGGAAGGAGGAATAATATGAAGGAAATAAGATTGAAATCACAATCAAATTTAACCAAGTGAACTTACTATATATTTCTTAAGCTGAAAACAAGTATTTAAAACAATATTACTTTTTTAAAAAAAAATTATTCAGCTAGTGAAGAAAATTGAGCAAAATGCTACTATCATTTGTCAACAGTATAAAATGTAACTAGCCTGTTGTTAATTTCTGATACAAACAGGTAGCAACATACATCTTAGACAAACTTCTAAACAAGTTGCATGGCTTCTCATTCTCTGTAGTCACTGTCTTTGTGGGGGGGGGGGGTTCTCTTAGAAATTTTCATAGGGACAAGACAGATCATTTATTGGTTTCCTTTGTTTTGTTGCTTTAATTGTTTTATGGCATTCACTGTCCTCTTGCTTCATACTCATCTCTTTCTCTGAATAAAAACTTCTCATATCCATCAAAAAGATAGTCAGAAACTTGAATGTTATGGAAAATTTGAAAAGATTGAAGGATAACATGAAGTAGTTATAGTGCGTTTTAAAAATAAATAAATTATGTGAAGAAAAATACAATTGGGAGAGACCACAAGCAAAGCTTGAGTCTTGAGAAATTAATTGGAGCCAAAAAGATATCTATATCCCACCATATAAAAATGAAGGGCAAAGAGACATTTTCGAAAACAACTTACTTCCAACCAAATTCACCATATAACTGAATAAACAGTAAATTCTAAAAAATCTTCCTGAACATGTTATCAGGAAGAGTTCCAGTGCAAAAAGACACCCAATTTTCATCCCCCAAGAAGTTATTCAATAAGAATTTAAAGAAAAATAAGTGTATTATAAGTAGCTATAGTTTTATGAAGAATATTCTGTACATGTTTAGCCTGAGGAGTGAGGATGATTTCAGCAGCCTGAAAAATTATGAATATAACCTTCAGAGTTCTCTCATCCAGTCCCCACCCCCCCGCCCCACCCTTTACTTCAGTTTCAGTTGACAAATACTGTCATTGCCTTTACATGCAAATTTTTCTTCATTACATTGCTTCTTCAGTCTCTACTTTGTTTATTGTTATTTCTTTAGAAATTTTCTTGCTTAATACTACCTCTGGCCCTATAAAAAACAAATAATTCATCAAGACCAATTAAAATAGTTAAGTTAGTTCATCTTAATTAATCATGTCATAAATTTTAATTTATTCCAGAAATACCCATAGAATTAAATGGTTTTAGAGGTAGTTATATTTAATGACTCTACTCATAATTCGAGGAATAATTTTTTTCCACCAATGGCTTAAACTATTAATAGATCAATGAATGCATCCACTAGCATAGGGAATGACTGTATGTTTCATTAATAGATTTTTCACAATAAATTAAGGGTATAAAAGAAAATTAACAATTAATACATATGAAAATAGGTCTTTGTTTCTTATAATTAGGAACAAAAAAAAAATGCACCTATTTGTTTCTTATATAAACGACTAGAAGTAGTACTTAATAAGGGTTAAAAAAACGTCAAAGGTGCAAAAGACTAACATTCACCTGTTTTTAATTCAAAAGAAACAAACAGTACCATCACATATAGAAAATATTTACCAAATATTATCACATAAAGGTTGATAGGGCTCGAGGTGTGGGCTTAGAGTTAGAGGGGAGGCCCAAGGTTTGGAGGGTGTACACTAGGGAGTGCTGCTGAGGTGGCTTTGGGTGTAACAGAATGCTCGAGTGTTAGTTAGAGGACATTGAGAATTTAGAGGGAAGTGAGAGGAGAGAGAGGGTATCGGGAGAAATAATCATTCAGTTAGGGGAAGAGAGGATTTCCCTCTTTGTAAGAGCTGAGCTCTGGGCAGGGGAATTGTGATTCCTCCTGTGTTCATTTTACTTTTGAGCAAGAATAAACTCACTCATTACATTTTCTTCTCTTGTTCTGAGTAATTTGTCTACTGTTTGTTTGGTCCCTAACAGGCTTCCTGTCAAAGCCTCAATGAAGAAAGCTTCAATAGCTGCTACAATGTTCCTTCACCTATGAAGTATGAACACAAGCATGGATGCTTAAACAACTAAATAATATACAATGAAACAATCACTCCTATGATCTGATCAGAGACAGAGAGAGTTACTTAAGACCCAAAATACCAGCTTCCCAACAATAGATTCAAAACCAATCATTTAGGAAATATTTCTCACAGCACTTCCGTAAACAAGTAAATACATAGGTAATTGGTTATGGGGGCATTTTTGACATAATCATAGTAAGAGCTTATAATATATTAGGTACTGCAAGTCAAAACTATAGCATAGTAACATCACGTTCATTGTCTGCAAAAATTTTGCACATATCTTACTCATTCAAAAACGAATGTTAAGTTATGCATAGGCAACATTTCAACTCAAGCAAAAACTGATATTACATCAAGATAATATAGGTCACGTTTCTTTACATCTATTTTTCTAAATCCATAAAAGCCACAGAGCAGTGTTGTAATTGCATTTCATGTAATGAACGAATCATGCCATAGAAAGTTTATAGACATAAACAGTCTATTGGTACTATTAGAAACCTTTTTTTTTTTTTTTTGACCAGCAAAAATAATAAGTATATATATATATGATGAAAATTCTGCATTACTAGAGGTATTGCAAAATAAGCTAGAGAATCAAACAGAAAAATGTAATAAAAAACATAAACAATATAGAAAAGAGGGATTAGTGATGGATACATTCAATGCTTTGTTGTGAATTGTTGAGTTTCAACAGCTTCTCTGCTAACAACTGTCCATCAAATATGTCATTGCTCATCCTGATTTTGACAAGTTTCACATATCCTGGAGAGTTTCCTATAAAATACATAAATGGGTTATCAATTAAAGACGGGACTTGATGTATAGATTGAATAAAAAATGCATAATCAAAATCAAATAAATCAATCATGAAGGAAAGACAATCATCTTCACACATGTATCCGTCTGTTTCATTGGGTTTTCATTTATTTAAAAAAAATTATTACATAAAAAGGAGAGAAAATAAAATTACAGGATAAGATATTTTGGACAGAAATAATAATAATAGGAAATACAGGAAAGTTTCTCAATCTCTATGCAATATGCATAAATTAAATGGCAACTCCCTCGAAACTCTCATTAGCATAGTAAACCAAAGAATGACCATGAAAATTATTCTATACCAAGTTGAGAACAAGATGGGCAAAGAGACACCGTTGAATCATATCAAATTGACTAGACCAGATATATCTTTTCCTTTCTACATCGTAAGTCTTGTGAAAAGGTACTCAGCAAGCAATATATTTATATTGATTCAATAGTTAATTACATTTAATAGTAGTGAAGGACAGTAAATACAATTTCCTAACAGTTACATGAATGTGGACAATCATGTAACTTATTAGACTAAATTGCCAACAGATGTAAAGTTGTAAACCGAACTTGCCCTTAATAAGATGGTAGCATATAGTGAATTGCCTCCAAAGAACAACCCAGCAGACATTTACCAGCCAAATCAATGATTTCAACAAACAGATGGTTCTTTAATTACGCCCCATTTCAACAACAACAATTAAGCCTCTTTTCCTACTAGGTGAAATTGGCTATATGAATCAAATGACACCATAATGTTCTATTGTCAACCATGTCTATAGACAAACCATTTAGCTCTAAAATTCCCGCATAATCTCCTAAAGCCTCTAAGAAACCCCAACAAGGATCCGCAAAAGAAATTTGTATTCCATAACAAAGACAATTTCTGGACAAGAACGCACCAAGATTAATAAATCAACCTGCTGCGAAAAATAAGTTAATTAATTAAAAAGAAGCATTCCGATTATCCGTGCTTCAAACCATTAGCTATTTGGAACAGGATCATGGCACTTAACACAGTTCAAGGTCAAGCATTACCACCGGGAACTTTCGACATAGACAAGATAAAATTACAAAATCCAGCACGCAACTAAAGATATGAGGGGAGGAAAATTAGGAGGAACAAGGGAAAGAATGTTGACAAATTTAGTACAACACTATTGACACTTTGGGAGATATAAGGTGGGTTGGATGGTTAGGAGAGAAGAGAAGAGGGGAAAGGTCATGGGTTCAATCCCTTTTGCTAACAAAACTAACAATCTAACAAAATTAACATTTGCCGATAAAAAAACTATTGACTCTTCCAGAAATGAGATTTTGTCGCCCACAAAACTGCAAAATTAAGATTTCACAACCTCCTCCAATCTCACTCTCACGCCCTTAGTAAAACCCTATCAACTACAAGTACAGTCCACAAACCACCCAACAAAACAAATCCCCAACTAAGGGGTAAAAAAGAAAACAAGTAATCACCATTTCTAAACTGAACAAATCAATTGAGACTCACAAATGATAGAAAAACAGTTCTTTCTCTCACTGCACTGGGAATCAGAATGCAATAAACTATATTTGGCATGCGAATACATCACATATAACATAATACTGACCAAACAGGAACCCCTAAATTGATACTTTGTGAATTCAACTAGGTTTAAGAGCTCAAAACCTAATATGCGATAAAGCGAAGCGAAGCACGATGAAGAGTGAGGAGAAGAGTTTCTCTATGCGTTCGATAGATCCGAAAGACTTACGAGATGAGAGGAGTGTAGAAGGTGAACCACCGCCGTGCACGGCTGCCGTCGCCGTCGCCGCCGCTTAGAGAGGGGAGCTTCCGACGTTGTGATTTTGTTTTTGTTTGGGATTGTTTTTTTTTTATTTATTTATTTATCCCGAGCTTATTGCTGTACTGTACCGCTGTTGAAGTGTTTTGATAGTGAAAATGACACCAGATTGGATATCGGGTTTGGTTTTCTCAGTTTTTTCGATCTTATTGTTTGTTTTTTCTTATCAACGTTTTTTTTTTAATTAATATATTTTTTCATAAATATGAATGAAAAGAAAAACAAAAAATACTTAAAAATCATAATGTTCAAAAAATACTTAAAATCATAAAATATTAGTGAAAGATTATTTATTTTTCTAATATTTAACAGCGACATGCACATAACTCAAATTCAAAATCTCTAAATAAGTTAGAATAATGTTATGTTGGTAAGTGGTATTATAAACAGAGTTTAATATTGGTATAAATTCGTTTAAGTTTATTTAAAAAAACATGTTTTAATAAAATAAATAATTTAACTTTAAGTGTGAGTGAGTAAAACGTATGGGATAGTGCCACCGGGCGTAAAAAGTTAATTAAGGAACTCCACAAGCTGTCGCATACTATGCACCCTTTGGTCCTCACGTGACCAATTCCAACCTCACGTGACTGATTTCTACAGGTTTTGGCGTGCCTGCGCTCCCTCGTTCCAGTGTAAGGTACTTGGAAGAAATTGGATTAGGTGGGATCAATTTCTTCTTCTTTATTTTTTTTGGTAAATAGTCAAATTTGTTGTAGAAAGTGTGATGCTGTGATACAATTATTGCTGACAGATGAAAAATACAAATTTAGTTTCTTAATGGGTGAAAAGTATAACTATTTTATCACACTTTAATTAATTAACCGTATTTTTTATATATTTAATGATTAAATTTGATTTTTTCATCGAACCAATTTGTTCATGTTTTACATTTTGATTGACAAATTTAATTATTTTTTATAGACATTCATCTGGTTGTTACATATGTAATTGTTGAATGATGACGAGACGAAATAACTAAAGCATGTTTGAGAATCCATTGCAAAATTACGTTTGAAACAAAATTAAGTTATTTTGCCAATAGATCAGGATTCTTATTTTTGTATTTGTTTTGCTTTTATCTTTGAGGATTTGTATTGGATTGCTTGTTTAGAGTATTTTCAACTATAAACCAACATACTCTTAATTACTTGAAATAAGAATGCTAACTACATTCTCTCTTATACATTCTTTGGCTCTATAACGTGTCTCTATGATTGATTGATTGATTTACCGAAAACCAAAATTTATTGAAATTTATTTTCTATCAATTTTGTTAAGAGTCATTACATGAGAGATAAAACCAGCACAAATTGGTGATTTCAATGGTTGTATTACGTGTGTTTAGTGTATAACAAATCGTGCATGTATTTGGATATTAATGGTTGATTTTTTCTTCAATAATTATTGAGATTATTTACTATATCTTAACTTTCACTAGAAGAGTCAAATCCATTTATTCTATACTCCAAATCAAGTTCTTCACCCTCCTTTCTTTTTGCCTATTTATTAGATTTTATTTGTTCTGTTAATATAAAATAATATCGTAGGAAAACCTTCCTTGCCTCAAATCAATGACGTGGACCATGGAGAATCGTGGCTCATCCCCTGCAGATATAGTGGCTATAATCAGCCTTAAGGTAAAGAAGAAAGTTGAATTATGTATGATGTGAGGTTATTATGAATCATTTAAAGGGCCAAAATCTACATGCAATGTTTAAATATTTTTTTTTTTGGCTTTGTTGTGGTGTAACACTGGGTTATTGTGATACTATGAGGGATTTCCTTGTGATATCTGTTTTTGTTTGTAGCTGCATGATTATAGCAAGTCTCCATTGGGTGAAACAGAGGTAAAGCTTCAGCTCACAAGGGACACACTTGAGGCTATGCTGAGATCCATGACATACATCAGGGAACAACTAAATGCTGTAAGAAATTCTTTTATACTTTATCATGATTATGATAAATGATGGATTGGAGAATTAACCTACTCCTCACTGGACATAACTTTGAACTATGCAGAAATTTTAGGTCCCCTTGGAACTTTTCATATATTAATTTATAGTTTGTTTTCAGCATATTATAATATTGTATGCTAGGAGAGAACTTTAGGAAAAACCAAAAAAGTTTAAATATCTTTTCGTCCTTAGAAATATATAAGTTTTCGCTTTTAACTCCTATAATTTTTCTCGTGTTTACAATCCTTGTAAGGTCTAAAACTTGTGCTTTTCATCCTTCCTGTCAATTTTCATTGCAAAAATGCTTACATGGCTTCATTTGGCATTACACACAAGTGTTTTTGTAACAGCAACAGAGATTGACAGAAGGACAAAAAACAGAAGAATTGGACATTAAAGGCATCGTGAACAAAAAAAAATTATAAGGACTAGAAGAGAAAATCACTAGGGAAATTTCTTGGAGCAGTGCTTTCCAGACAAAAGCATCTAGTATTATAACACGTGTTTGGGTTGGTGGGGGTGATGGTTGATTACAAAATTGTGGATTTTGAGAATTATCACCAATAGGTAACTCTACATTGGACGAAGGATGCATATACTACATGTGTGAGGGTGGCAGAAACATAACATACTGTGGTGGATTTTGAAAATTTTCACTGGTACGGAGTGGTAGTGGATACATTACATATTGTGATGAATTTTGAGAATTTTCACTTGTAGGGGGTGATTGATTTTGCAAATAATTGTAAACACATTGATAATTGTAACTGATTGTGATCCATTTCAGAGAAAATAAAAAAGATTGAGGCTTGATAGGAATAAAAAAAAAATAGGAGTACAAATATTGTGTACAAAACTAACTCAAATTGACCCAAATTTATAATCAACACTCTCTAATGGTAAAAAAATTTATGTCTCACAACGGTCCACAAAACGTGGAATGATAATTTTTTAACGTTCCATTTGCTCTCCTCTGTTTTTTCTCTTCAACAGTTCTCTTTTCTCTGTTTTCTCTATAACGTTCTTTGTTCCTCTACACGCCTTTTCGCTTGTCTGCTTCTTTCTCTCTTCTCCACGTCTTTTCGCTTGCCTGCTTCTTTCTCTCTTCAGCGAAAAACACGTCCCCTTCTTCACCAAATCTTCTGTTTCTGGAACCTTCTGTCTTCTTCTTCGTCCAAATCGCTTCCCCTTCTCTCTTTCTCAATCACCCCTCACACCACTCCACACCATCGTGACCTTTCCCTCACGCGACGACTGTCACAGCCCCTTCCTCATGCCACCACCATAGCAAACCTTCACTTGCGCAACCATTGCCACAGCCCCTTCCTCGTGCAACCATCGTCACGACCCCTCTATCGTGCCACCACCATCATGACCTTTGAGCCTTCTTCACGGACCTCCCTCATGCAACCACCATCGTCGCCTGTTGATCTAGTGAATCTGGATTGTTGATCTGATATGGTTATGTTTTGTGCTTTCATTGGTTCTTAATTTTTTAAATTTTATTTTGGGATTGTTCTTCTTCCCATTATTTTTCCTCTTTTTTTACATGGGGTGGTTGATGTTGGATAATAATATTTTATTGTTAAGAATGTGTTTCTTATATAGGATGTGCTTCTTTTTCACAAAACTGTTCCGCCACGAAGGCAGTCTCCAGTGTACAGTGTACAGTTTCTTCACGAAACGATTTCTTCAAGTGAAGGAACCATGGAAGAACTTCTCATTGGAGTTGCTCTAGAATGCATCATTTTGCATTGAAATTTGTAAAGGTGCTTTTGTAACTATGCATTAAACGTGATTTGGGATGCATTTGAATGTTTTTCCTAATATCCCAAAAGAACTTAGGTAATCTAAGCTGATAAATCAAAACAACTAAATGCCAGAACATTTTACAAACACTACCTTTTAGAGGTTATAACACTTGGTGTCCAAATTATGATATAACCAAAACCCAGTAAAAATGTAGTTCATATTTTTTTATAAACGTTAAACGAGTCTAAACTAATGGATAGAAATAGAATCCTCACCATTCACTATGAGACTATGAGTATCCAAAATTTAGCACAGCCGAAATTAAGCACTCTAATTACATTTTCCGGTGCTCAACTAACTAAACAGATAATAATTATTGATGTAAAGGTTAATGATATAATGATATTTCTCTTGGAACAAAAATCAAAAGATTCTTGATGTAAAGATGAAGATAAAAGTAGCAAAAAAGAAAAGGAAAAGAAAAACAGAACAACTGATTGATGTATACACAAACAAAGTCCAATCACCATTTCTACAATCGAAATATAATGTACAATAATTCAATTTCTTTTTCTTTTCTTCTTTTAGGACTACACAATGAGCACCTGTTGGAAATAAATACTCAACCTATATCTGCCAAATTGCTAACACTCGTGGGATAAAACTGAACAAAAAACTTCACGCTTCAAGAAATAAAACCAAAAACTCATTCTTGAAGAAACCAATCCAACAAAATTTAAGAAACCTGACCTGTGACTACCATTAGCCAAGAAATGATTGGTGCCAAGGCTAGATACCCAAACTCCCATCCCTGAAGAAAAAATTAAATAAAAAACATAAATGAGAAACTTACAACTCTTTCTTCTTGCTCAAAGTGCCTTTTGGTATCAATCAGAATCACTTGAGCTCGAGCTGGAACTGGAACTAGATTTCCTACTGTGAGATTTCTTCTCATTACCGGAGCTGCTATTAGGTACATCTTCCGATTTATCCACTGTAGTTCTGCTCATTTCCTCAGAACTGGTTGCTACATCAAAAAATTCATTCACCTTGGCTGAGCCAACTTCATTTTCTTCTACTTTGACTGAAGTGTCTTTTGAATCCAAAGAATTTGGCAGCTCCCCTTTATTACCTTCAGAGACTTGGTTTAAAGCAATGTTAATATCTTCTAGAGATCTGGCTTCAACAACTTGAAGGTCTGAATTAATTTCCAGATGATCTTTAGATTCTTCACCGACATTCTGATCCATAATTGTACTTCGAAGGATGACCTCTTCGACATCCACGCCTTCTTGAAGTTGCTTAAAAGCCAAGTTAATATCTTCAAGTGATCTTGCTTCAAGAACTGGGATGTCCTGATCAACCTCTTCTATCTTTACATCCTCAGGGAGTGAACTAAGTTGAGCATCTCTAGTTTTCTCATGTTCAATGTCAGTATGAAATGATACACCAGCATCATTGACACTGAAGTCTCCAACAGTGTCCAATTCTGACAAGAATTCTTCGTCAATATCCTTCATATGATCAAATTCTTCATTGCTATTTTCTTCAGTAACCTGAGACATGCTCTCTTCTGAAGGAAGCGCAGTTTCTAGCATTTCATTTTGGTCTTCATTTTCAACTTCCCCGTGCCTATCAACTTCCAAATCTGCTTCACCAGTGGGTGACCCGAATTCAGGGGTCTCAAATTTTTCAGAGGTCACAGAAGAAATGCTTGGAGGAAATTTGTCAACTGCATCATGTAATTCTCCAACTTCATCATTGGAAGTGCCAAAACCGTGTGCAGATTCAACCTTGATGGCATTAGAACTCTGCAGAATTTTAAAGAAATTATGATCAGTTTTCTCAGCTAATATTATCAATAACCACACTTTTTACAGAAAAAATGCAACACAAGCAGAGCTGGTATGAGCATAGATAAAAACAGGTCAAAAGGACAGAACAAGTTATTCATGCACATCAATCATGTCTTCGTAGAAATAGTCAAAGAAAACATAATTCAAACAATTACTACTTGGAAAGAAAAAATTCTATGCACTTGTGCAATGAACTGAACTTAACATATCTTCTTAAGCATCTTATGTGTTTGACATCTATTTGCATAAGTCATCATTCTACAAAATTCCTACAAAAGGGCTTTTCTTCTGTTTGGTGGAGCAGAGGCTAATAACTTGTGTTATCACTAACAAATTAGATAATAACAACCTATCTGATATGCCAACCTATCTGAATAGGAGTAACATTTTCTCAGTAATGGTGTACAAGGATTAGCAGTCTCAGTGGGAGATGGGAATTGAGTTTTAATAATAATATGACAGAAAAGATCAGGAAAACTGGAAAAGCCATGAGTTAATATGGGTTTGTGGGTAATGAAAATATGAGGCGTCCTCGGAACCAATATAATTTAGAGAAAAAATATCTTGCTCTCCTTCTGCCTTCTGGGTATCAATGAAAAGGAAAAATCAAATGGTAACTGCAAATTTTATATGTTACGGACCTATTTACTTGTTTTTGAAGGATATTTAATTGTTCAGTTTCTAAATTTTAATGGAAAAAAAGGAGTTAATTCTATTCAATATCTTTATGGGGTAAAAAAGAAGGAAAACAAAGATTAAAAATACATTTTTTAGCTTTATTAAGAATGAATAATAATGAAATGACTTCTTTTTTTTCTGCAGAAGACATATCCACATTGAATTAATTGAAATGTAATAAACATAACATGTCCTTTTTTTTCATATTACTCATTTGGGTACAAAAGAATTGCTTGTTATATCCTATTATGGTCATGACAAGGAATCTAAGCAAAATTTAGATTCTGAATATAAGCAAAGCAGGTAAGATCTTTTTCTTTCTTCCCCCTTTAATCGAGAATCTGCAGGGACAGGGCATAGAAAAATGTGTTTCATTGGGATGCAAATAAATGGATACAAAATAGACATGTATGAAACTGTGCAACTGTTCTTGGAAGCAAGCAGTTACTGCCAGGGACACAATCCTATATTTTTAATGGCAAGTACCGATAAATAGCAATCCAGATCCAATATGGATTTACACAAGCATTGGGAATATTACCAATAGGATGCGTTAAAATCAAACAATACCGCTATTTCCTTTTACGACATCGTGTGATTATCCTTAATAAACAAATGGACCCTTAAAGCAAAAAAAGGTTAAGAGATAAATTATTTAGATTAATGGGCATAAATTGTCATGTGACTTACCTGAATTTCATCATGATCACTAGAAGATTGTGCAACAACTAATTTATCAGAGCTTGACAGATCATTCTCCAAGTTAGAGGGAGACTTCACATGAATATGTTGACTGTCCGAAGTGAAAGCAACCGTATTCTTATCCAACTCTTGGTGGATGTCAGCTTTACCTTGCTGAATCTGAAATATGTCATCATTATTTGATGAAAACTTTTCTATATGTTCAGTTTCTTCAGAAGGTGGATTAGGGTGAACCACTGGTGATGGCCCTGCTGCAGGTGAAAACTCTAAATCCCGTGGTTCAGCCATAGATGAACCATTAGAAGAAATATGGTGGGCATCAGAAGCCACAAAATCAAACATTTCATCTGCATCTTGGACTGACGTAGACATATTTGCATTATCAAATCTTGATTCTGCATTGGGCAGTGCATCTTCCTCCACAGATTCATTATCTGATAGATGTGACTTTTCAGAAGCCATTTGATAATCTGAATCTGGAGAATCTACACTGTCTTGGTGAAGAACTTCAGAATCAGCACGTATGTGGTCAGCTAGATCCTGTCCATGAACTAAGCCTAAATTATTCACATCCTTAATTGATCCAATATCAGAAGACAAATTTGAATCCACAGAAACAGGGACAACCTGCAGCTCAGCCATTGTAGATCCATTCTGATCAACAAAATTTGAGGAAACTGCAGATAACTCATTTGCAGTAACATTATTCATATCTTCAGATTTCTCAGACCTCAATTCATTTTTGGCTTCCTCATGTAGTTCAGAAGAGGCTGCTTGAGTTTTATCATGATCAGAAGTATTACCTTCCTGTCTGTGATCATGCACTTCAGACTCTTCTTCTGCCACAGTAGCGTTCATTTCTACTGAAGCAGGAGGCAATGCCCTCTCAGACAACTCCATAGCAGAATCATGAGAAGATACTGAAGGAATCCATTGGAGTGTTTCAGAAGCTTGTGGACTAAGATCATAAACAGGGTCTACATGGTGATTTTCTTCCACCTCACCACTAACTTGCTGGAAGATTGATTCCTCCACTGAAGCTTGTGTTGAAATTCTAGATTCAGAGAGAGGATCATCTCCTTGCTGTAAATTTTCCGCTTTTTCCATGTTTTCATCTGGTATGCTGTCAATTACTTCTGATAGTGAAGAATGGCTTGATCTGCTGCTGCCGACACTCTCCTCATCACTTGGTTCTCTTCTCAAATGTGTTTCCCCTGCATTGAATTGCTCGTGGATTTCAACCTCTCCTGTTTCAGGATAGAATACCATCTCAGAAGGATCTTCCACCCCACCCAACACTATTTCCACTTCATCCTGACGAGCATTGCTCTCCTCAACTTGTATCATCTCCACAGAATCATTTTCTCCAGAGGATTGGCTTCGATGTTCAACAGCATCAGAAACATGGTCAATGTTAGATATTAATTCAGTTTCTTGAGACATGTCTTGCTCACTGAATTTCCTGTCATCCTGATCAATTGAACTCACAGATTCAGTATCTGGAACAGAACTCAACTTTGAATCACTTACTTCACTTGATTGCCTCTGGAATGAAGGATAGCTTGTTCCCTCCGAAGCCATCCTTTCAGATATAAAGACAGGTTTCCAATCATACCTCTCTTGCTTGGATAACCCCAATACTGATGGTCCCACGCTGAAACTTTCATGTCGCCGAAAAAAGGCCTCTTTTTGATGAAACACTTTGAACTCTTGTTGAAAACTATCCCCCTTAAGATCAGGTTTTTCTTCATTTGAGTCGTAGGGAATATCAAAAGGGTTTCGTCTAGGCTGTAGAATAGACGGAGCAGATCCAGGAATGGGTGGTAATCCCATGGCAGCATAGGAGTCATCAGGAAAATCAAATGGGTTATGTCTGGTCGTAGCAATAGGTGCAACATTACTGGGAATATCAGCATAATCTAAGTCTATTAGATTCTTCTCAGTAATCAATCTCCTTGCTCTTCTCCTAGCAATAAGATTCTCCAATCTTTTATTCCTTTCCAGCTCTAAATTTCCCAGATCCATGAGATTCTTTTGGTCATCCTCTGTCCACTTAATAGCAGATTTACTTTCATCCTCCTCTTTGCCACCAGCAGCTTCTTCTTCCTCTTCATCATCAGGCTCGTCAATACCATCACCGTCCGCATCACCGTGGTTTTCACTATCATCATCTGATTCGACACTGTCATCATCACTTTTCTCAGAGTTCTCAGATGCAGCATCAGAACCATCACAGGACACATGAGCCAGCTGTGGAGCATCTAGGTCTAGTAGTGGATGGAGTTCATCAAGCATTGGAATGATGTCAGCCATGGAAGCATCTGGTGAAGAGCTCTCAGCCCCATCAGAACCTGACTCCACCAAGTCATCCCCGTCATCGTCGTTTTCCACCTGTTTCCAAGATGAGCTGGCAGAAAAGTCCACATGATCTCCGGGACTTTTCTCATTTTCAAATTCAAGTGCATCATCATCCACTTTTTGAACCATGACATATTGTTTCTCAATAGCTTCATCATCACTCGAAACAGCTTCAGACCTAAGGTTCTCTTCATGAACTTCCCTATTCTTTCCCAACTCAAAACTATGGAATTCCCTTTCCCTCTCCACTTCCTCTTTTTCTTGCTTCTCGGGCTGAATAATATCCGGCAACTTTTCATCATCTGGAGGCAAGTCAGAAGAAAGCAAGCCGAGATCTTCTTCGGCCCTATTATCCCTCTCACTAACCAAACTTGCTTTTTCCTCAATGCCCCTTTCTTCCACATCACTCCTATTTTCTGAATACCTCTTCACAAAATAGCTCTCATCTCTGTCAGCAAAAACAGTGTCACCCTCGGAAAACCCGGCTTGGAAGGATGAAATGTCATGAGTAACTTTCTCTTCTATCTCAACTTCAGGCACATTTGGCTGCCCAAAACTGAGAAGGGTCCCAAGCAGAATAGCAGTGCAGACCAAAACAGGAGATGCAGAGGCCAAAAGAGAAAACAGAAAAGGAAAAGATCTGTACAACAAAATCAGGAAACAAAAAAACCCCACAAGGAATGGATGGTTGCAAACTGATCTGTAACCACCTCTGATTGAAATGACAACAACTTTCCTTATTTTGATTCCAATTTCTGATCCCATCTTCCTCTCACTCCCTCTCTTGATAACTCTCCCCCTAATTAAAACCTGCTTTGATTGATTAATCATAAACAAACAAAAGGGTACACCCAAATAAGATCCAATGATCCACGAACACCAGTTCCCACAAAAAAAAAAAAGTTTGCAAATTTATCACAATTCAAACTTAAACGTACCTCAACATGAATCAAAATAAATCCCACAGATCAATCCAATCCCTGAAAAACCGAGAAATTCAGGAAGAAAAAAAATAATGATGGCTTAACCAAAGTATAACCAATTATAGGAAAAAGGGTATGCAAAAAAAGAAAATCAAATTTTGAAGATAAATATGCTCACAAGATATGATTGTAGAAACAAAAGAAAACAAAGGGTAATTGGGATTTTCAATGTTTTCTTTCTTTTGTTTACTTTATGGGGCAAAACAATGGTAACAGGAGCTATGAGGAGCTGAACGTGTGTGTTTATGGTATTGGCTATGTGTATTTTGATGGTTTGACAAAGAGTATGGGACGGCACGAAAAGAAGAGAAAGAGAAGTATTGAGGAAGAAGAAGAAAAAAAAGATAGAAAGCTATCATAACATCATTACAACTATTTAAAAAAATATTCTTTTTTCTCTAAGCTGCTTAGGAACCTTTTACACTCTCATGCTTTCTTGTGTTGTCAATTGTTATTGTGAGATGTATATACAAACATTTTTTTGTGTGCGTGCGTTATTTTTTTTATCATTGATAAGAATATTTATTATTTGATGATTAATTTTTATTCGATCATTTATTTATTGATTTGGTGTAAAATATCTAATATTTTTATTTAATATTCAATTAATCTTTGTTTTATTATGTCGGTTCATATTAAGATAAAGTTATATTTTTATTTGTAATTTTATATTCAAGTCGGAGTTTGGATAGGGTAATTTATTTTTTATTAGATTTTATTTTATGATAAATATTCTTATTTTCCATTTAATGCATGACTATGGTGTTCCTTATCTACCTTGGTGTGAGTTTGAGGCAAGGGGAATTCTGTAGTTCATATTTTAGTTTACCAATATGAGAGTGCAAATACAATTTGATGGCTAATAATGCATGTATATTACAAGAAATGAATAATAATAAAAAATAAAATAAAAAAGCTCCAATAATTGATTATGAAAACGCATCTATCAATTTTGTTTTACGAGTTGTTTTCGAGTCACGGAGATAGCATAAATGTTATATGTCTATCTTTCTAATTTATTTATATATACCTTGAAAAGTCACGTGATTAATGTAAAATAAGTACATTTTTTTACACAAAACAAAATTTGTGAAATCGTGTGAGGATAAAACTTAACATGAAAATAACGGTAAATTTTTGTTTCACTTTACATAACAACATACATCTTTAAACGTTAGATTGAGTTATATTTTAATTTAAGTGCAGTAATAAAAAAGAGTTTTAAGTTTTTGATCATTAAAGAGTTTTAATTTAAGTGCGTACCTAGTTTTTGTTAGAATTTTTTCATACGGGTTACAACTAATTGTAATATTTTATTTTATCAAAACTAGCTAGACTAATATTATAATTCATTTGATAATATTTAAGTTCATTAATAATGTGAGTAATTGTTTATAAATTTTGATCTAATGCTGATTAGTGTGGGTCTAATCACTATGCTTATAATGAAAGATGTCTAGGGTTAATAAATAGTAAGACTAAGTTCATTTTATCTCATTATCAATTGCTCTATAAAGTTTATCTCAATGAAAAGAAAGTATAATTAGACAAAAAAAAAGTTGGTCTTTGGATTTCTACAAATCACATTTTGTACAAGATAATTTTTATCTTCATGATCATGTCTTAAACAAATAAATATTATGTTTGTGTTTTAAACTCATATAAATTTATTCTTCATGAATTTATTTATCTTACAGTTTTATCTAAATTATATTGTAGTCACCCACGAGTATACTATAAGTTATGGAAACGATTATAATTAAATTTATTAAACTTTAAAACTCAAGTCTAAATTTTTGTTATAAAAAAATTAGTTTTTTTGTTGGGTAGGAAAGAAATATCTAAATTGAGTTAGTTTTTACAGTATTAAAATAAAGAGAAGATGAAAAATTTTAACTAAGTAAAAAATCATTGGTGACATTTGTTGAGCTCAAGCAATTTTATTTTTTTTTCATTTTTGGCATCAATAGATATATTTCATATGAGTAACGTGTTGTACAGGTATTCCCCCCATCCAAATTTTTGTACACTGACGTGCTTCATAGTATAAATTATAAACACCGTCTCTTCATTTATGTAACAAATAAAAATTAAAAAAAATATAGAGAATCAAGGATGAATGTTGGTCATGATCATTATTGCATCCTCGATGACATAAGTTTATAATTATTTATTCAATAAAACGTGCTGTTTGTCTGCGTGTTGCTTTTTCAGAGATTAGTGGTGATGGCCAAATACACATATTCAATACATTTTTTTTTAATTCGATTGCTGATTTTGGCCGGCAAGTGAAGTTCTTTATGTTAATTTATTTTAGTTGTAGACTCGTAGTTAGTAACAAATACAAATGATATTTGAAAAAGATTAAGGAAAATGAAAGTCCTTTTAGTGTTAATATCATATACTTATCCTCAAAAAGGTACTAAATTAATTAAGGAAGTGGTAAATGACAAATTTAGATAGTTGTCCGAATGAATCAGAATAATAAAATGTCTAGAGATTAAATTGTACGCGAAATAGAAAATTGAAAGAAATTTTTGTAATTTAGCTATAAATTGCCCCCACACTCAGTGTATTATACTATTATTATACTAACATGAATGTCCTTGTTTTCCTTAGAGAATAGTATAAGATCAAGGTGTTATAAAGCTAACATACCTACAGAACTAAAGAACTCGCTTTTTGTCTGTAAATTATGCTTAGCCAGTTAGAAAACGATCAAAAGATTAGCAAACTTTTTTCCTTTCTCTCTCTCTTTCTTTTCCACTAATCAGAAAATTTAGGGTAATTTATATTAGAATCTCATCGTACTTATTAACTGGAATGATTAATTCTTAAGTTAGATGTTTCCCTACTAGGGTCATGTGCTTTCCTTTCTGTAAAGACACAAACACTAGCCAAGTCTAAAATGCTGATTTGATGATGTAATTTCTCAGCACATCGACACCTCATCATGAACTAGCAAATACATCAAAATGGAAAATGCTTTGTCTCTACAAAATTTTGATGTTTAAAGGAAAAAAAACGGATTTTTGTGTTAGCATTTCAGGCAGTGAACACATTTAATTAGGACTTGGACCATAGTACATGAAAGGGTGGTTGGTGGTGTTTCTCATCTTTGCTTTTGACAATGAAAAAATAGCAATCACAAATACTGAAAAAATAGACATAACGAATACTTAAACACACCCTATCATAACCCCACTAAAGCATAGAGAGAGGGAAAAAAGTAACATGAAAGAAATCTGAACTTTCTATTTCCTGAATGCTGGTTGAAATTCTCATTGCATATTAGCCAACTCAAACTTCTATCTTTTCAATGGAAAAGGTTATTATTAAATTTACTACAGTGAACATTTTCAACCTCTGGAGTGTCACGTGAGTTTTGTGTTAAGTTTAAACAAAATAAAATTCTAAAATTAAAAAGTAGTGTTGCAAATTAACAGCCCCAGTTCTCATTAATAAAAAGGAAAGTATGCGTGTTTTCAGTAGCAGAGAAAGGCATGTGCGTTCCCAAAAAAAGCTTAAATTGGAGGCTGTGCCAAAAAAAAAAAAAAACATGTTTATGCTGAAAAAATCTGAGTGAAATGTAAAAGCACCGATTTAGAAATGGAACAACCGATTTTTACCAGATCGACTGCATAAACAATCCAAAGTGTCAACTAGACCGGCCAATGCTTCGGTCTATGATCCAACTGATTTAGATCGATTTTAATAACACTGTATATTTCTGTCATCATTTTCCTCAAAGTTTGAAAAAATTGTTCTATCACCGAGGATTTGTTAGGTAAAATGAAAAAAAATGAAAAGAAAGTAAATTAAGATGAAAATTTTAAATTATAATAAAATATAAAAATATGAGTCTCGTCTTATTTTATTATTCATTTAATTTTATACTCTCGTTTCCCTCTAACGAAAACCCAGATGCTTCATCTTGAAAATAGGAATTTGTAGAATATCAATTGTGTTTCACAGTAATACAAGAGGTCTCTATTTAAAGAGATCAACTAAAGATAAAGATAACTAAAGATAATAGTTAGAGATAATAACTATCAACTAAAGATAACAATTAAAGATAATTAAAGATAATAACTAAAGATAATAGCTAAAGATAAAATCTAAAATATATCTATTTACAACACTTCCCCTCAAGCTGAGGAATAGATATTAATCATTCCCAGCTTGCCAGTAAGCTCTTGAAATCTTTTAGAGGAAAGTCCCTTGGTCAGAATATCTGCCTTTTGAAGTCCAGAAGGAATATATGGAGTCGTGATCAAACCGCTATCTAGCTTCTCTTTGATGAAGTGTCGATCGACCTCAATGTGTTTGGTCCGGTCATGTTGAACAGGATTATGAGCTATACAAATGACAGATTTATTATCACAAAATAATTTCGTAGATCCTTCATATCTTATTTTAAGATCATCAAGTATAATCTTCAACCAAAGTAATTCACAAACACCCTGAGCCATAGCTCGAAATTCAGCCTCTGCACTTGATCTGGCAACTACATCTTGCTTCTTACTCCTCCATGTCACTAGATTACCACAAAGAAACATACAATAACCAGTGGTAGATCGACGATCAGTTACAGA
>PYAF01004598.1:1558157-1598909 GCA_007407185.1 Glycine tomentella
TATATGAATGAGATATTAAATATTTTTATTAATATAAAATTTGATATATATATATATATATATATATATATATATGAGAAACTATCATTTCAACAATGTGTTTTGAGATAAAATTAATTGAAAGTTATTTAGTGCTGTAAGTTACGTCAATGTCATTTTGATTCATCTTTTTATTTGTTTGTTTATCTATCTATATATGTTGAATAAAGAAAAAAAAAAGTTATTTTGACCTTAGTTTTGTAGTTTAAAATCTAAACCTAATAATTTAATTTATGTACACCTTATAGATCACAACTAATTCGTTGGATTATCCAATACAATGCATTAAATTAACAATTAACAAAAAAATGTCCATTCACATCATCACTCCATGCCATTTTTTTCTTTTCAACTTCGTTCTTTTGAAATTTTCCTTCTGAAAATTCAACCGATACAGTTTATTATTCTTTCAAGATTTTAATCACTAAAATTTACCCTGAATTCCAATTGATAATAAAAAATTACAACATGCTGATGCAGCTATTAACCTTTTTGTGTTAATTACATATACTTGTCATCTAAAACTATAAGGTACTAAATTAGAAAGTGGTAAACGACAAATTCAGATAGTTGTCCGAATGAAATCAGAGAAATAAAATGTTTAGAGAGTAAACTGCACGCAAAATAGAAAATAAAAAACACTTTTATAATTTACCTATAAATTGCCCCACACTCTGTATTGAACTATTATTATACTTAACATGAATATCGTTGTTTTCCTTAGATAATATAGCATTAGATCATCAAGAAGGTTTTAATTCAATTGATTGAATAAAGTGTATAAATATCATAAATTATCTGATATTGTATTCAATTTTTATGGATAAAAGAATATATATAACATAAGATCAAGGTGTTATAAAAGCTAACCTATACCAGTCTAAAAACACAGCACCTTACAGAACTAAAGAAATCACTTTTTGTCCATAAAATATGCTTACCCAGTTATAAAAGGATCAGAAGATTAGCAACCTTTTTTCCTTTTCTTTTTTTTCTCTATCTATCTTCTTTTCCACTTATCATAAAACTTGAATCTAATTTATAGACTTAAATATGTTTTTAATTCTTGTAAGTTAGTGTTTTTTTTATAATCTTTGTAAGTTTATTTTCTAATTTTAGTTCATGTAAGTTTGACATTTTTCCAATTTTGATCTCTATATTTTTTAAATTCATTTTTAGTCAAGTATTGTGCCTTTTCAATTTTGGATTCTTTAAGATTCCAATTTTTTTATTTATATTCCACATAAGTTTGCGCGTTCACCGGATCAAAATTAAAAAAACGCAAACTTACAAAAACTAAAAATAAACAAAACATCTTACTGACCAAAATTGAAAAAGTATAAACTTACAAAAATTAAAAATAAACACAAATTTTTATTGAGACTAAAATTAAAAAATTTCAAACTTATAACTACCAAAAAAGATATATTTAAACCTAATTTATATTACAATTTCACATCGTACTAATTAATTGGTATGATGTATTCTTAAGTTAGGTGTTTCCCTACATGAGTCGTGTTCTTACCTTTCTGTTAAGGCACAACCACTATCCAAGTCTATAATGCTGATTTGATGATGTAATTTCTCCAGCACATTGACACCTTATCATGAACTAGCAAATACATCAAAATGGAAAATGCTTTGTCTCTACTAAACTTTGATGTTTAAAGGAAAAATGCATTTTTGTGTTAGTATTTCAGTCAGTGAACACATTTAATTAGGACTTGGACCATAGTACATGAAAGGGTGGTAGGTGGTGTTTCTCATCATAGCTTTTGACATTGAAAAAATAGATATGACGAATACTGAAACACACCCTATCTTAACCCCACTCCAGCATAGAGAGAGGGAAAAAAGTAACATGAAAGAAATCTGAACTTTCTATTTCCTGAGTGCTGGTTGAAGTTCTCATTCCATATGAGCCAACTCAAACTTCTTCTCTTTTTCAGTGGAAAAGGTGCATCCATGTATTGATGCCAGCTGCTATGGAGAATGGACCATGTGGGGCATTGGTTGAGAGTAATGATTCAGATGTCAATTTCAAAATTCAAACCAATAGTCATACTGGTTGAAGTTCAGTGTTTGTGTAAAATTTGAATGAGTAATATAATATAGCTATTCCTGCCAAGTGCCTAGTTCTCTTCTGATTCAGCTCTTCATGTCTTTTTTAGATTCATCAACCTTATTGGATTCATATTGGGAGCAAGGCATCTTCCTATGTGTACTACTATCATCATCTTTCTCCAAGTTGGAAAAAACTACTCCATCATTAGATGCTTCATCCTCAGAATCATTGGTTCCTGACTGCACCGATTCATGAAAATCGGAGCTTAAAAAAACCGGCGACGATGAACAACATGAATCAAAAACATCAGACAAGAAATAATAAAAGAACATGAAGATCTTCAGGGGAAGAAAAAACATGAACATCAGTAGACAGTAATGGATCGAATAAGATGAAAAAATGGGATTTAAGAAATTCGATTAGGGGTGTCCAGGAACCAATTCAAACTGTGTAAATTGTTAATAAAAATTATGTGACCAAGGATTTGATTTCTGATATGTGTTTAAGGAATCTATGTTTAAGGAAAAATATTTGTTGGGAAAGACTAGTTCCTTAAATCAGTCTTCTTACATTGATGAATTAGTTTTTGATTCTCGACCGATAAATACACCAGATTCACCAAAAAAAAAAAAGAAGAAGAAGAAACATATTTTTTATTTGATTTGATTTTTTTCAGTTTTTATGTTTAAAATTGAAAATTGAACCACAACATAACTGATAAAAAAATGAACCACAACATATATTAAATGTATATTATTATCTTTAATTTTATCCTCTCACAATATATCAAAGTAGTATTTTATGATATTGGTATCCACCAAAATAATTTAAATCGTGTTAGCCAAGGCCAAAGTATTTAAAGGAAATTATGGAATATGCACGATCATCACATGGAATGTTAATGCTTTTGCTTTCTTTGTTCGCAAGTGTAAAAGGACTTGGAATGGATTGTCTGTGCTACAGTTCTAGTATATATTTTTAGTTTTCATGAGTAAAATATTTATTAAAAAATTACAGTTTTTTTAAATTAATTATCTCAAGAAAAAGAAATGAATAGATCTTAATCAAAGTCATCCAAGTGCAAGAGGCTGGAGTTTGGCTTCATAAACCTGTGCCTTAGAAATGATGAAGCAGCGACTTATTACTTTTGATTGGTTTTGTAGATATTTTTATTTGATTACAACTACAATGCATAAACTTCCTTCCAAAAAGAAAAATACGTTAACTACTTAATAAAAATTAGTTGTCTGGTCATAATACTCTTTGTTAACTACTTTGATAGGTCATTCACTAAAGAACTACTTTTGTAGGATATATCATATTTTGTTTTCAATTAACTAAACTTTAGACAAATATTAAATAGTGATATTTAGTCATTGTTAATTTTGTTTAACATGTGTTAAAATTTTGCCTCCCCTCCTCTTACCTTTTTTTTCCAACAAAATTTAAAAGTACAATAGAATTAAATATTTATAATCAATGTTTTGGAAATCGGATCGAACTGTCCGATTCAACAAATTCAACTGGGAACCAACCTGGTGATTGATCTGAACACTCTTAAAAATTGGAACATTTTAGAATTAATGAAAACTGGCTAAACCGGTGCAAAATCGGTGAAAATTAAGTTGAACTGGTACAAAAAATTGATATCGAATTGATCTTCTTAATTTTTATTTTATATTTTTAGTTAATCTATTTTTTTAAGATAAGTAAAAATACATAATTTAAATATTTTAAATATGTATCAATTATTTTGTCTACTATTATTAAATTTTATCAATAAACGTATATTTAGCCATTTATATTAATTAATACTTCATTCATCCCTAATTATAAGACTCTTTCAATTACTTCATACCCTTTAAAAAAATAATTAATTATTTGTACTATTATCCTAAAATTATTCTTTAGATCTTAATTTTTTGCAAGTCTAAACTTTTTTTATTACTTAAAATATTATATAATATTAAAAAAATATAAAAACAATTAAACCTCAATTCAACTATGATTGAATCATTGAACCTTGAACCAGTATCTTTGTCAGTTCTGTCTGATTTTAAAACCTTGATTATAATTCTATTGTCCAATCAAAGTTTAAAATTTTATCTCAATCATCAATAAAATAAAGTAAAATTCCAATTTTGATTAAAGTATAATGCCATAAACACCTAAAGAAAAAACACAAGTTTTATCCTTTTTTCTGGTTGTCCACTCGTCCCTTGTAAAACCACAATTGTTATTTGGCAGCGATCCATTAAAGTAATTCCAAGAAAGACTAGAGAGGTAAAGAAGAATTATAATGCATGCACGAACAAAAGTAGAAAATCAAGCCTTAAAATTAAGCAAACAAATACTGTTAGTTTCTATGGTGTTATTCATTGATTCCCTTTAAACTTTCATCGGTTAAATTTTCACAAAGTTAAAAACAATGTCGTCCCAAAATTGCATCTGCACCTACCAGGCTGATGCCTGCAAGAACTTTAACTTCCATCAAGGAATTTCACACTAACACTGAATGAAGATGGATGTAAAAAATGAAAAAGAAACTGAACGAACACAAGAAAAACAACACATTTACAGAATAGGATTATTTGCCATGTGCAGTTTGTACCATTCAGAATGGCCAGGAACCAAGCAACTGCACAAACACCATGCATTCTAGAAAGATCTTTTTTATCTTTACAAATGAATGTTATCAATACAGCTTGATTACTTCAATTAGAAACTCAACACCAGAAAAATGAAATGGAAAAGAAAGCTGTCAAAGTCATGTTTTGGCTCCTCAAAATGAAGGAATGCCTATTCTTCATAAACCCAAATATGCCACCAATCAAGTCTCAAGATTTATAGAAGATATAGAGCAGCCAGCCCAACCTATACCAACAAGACCAATCACAATATGCTCGTTTCATGGAATGCACTAACCATTCCCCAAACCAATTGTTCAAGGAAAATACCAATGCATGAGCATCAGAGATTAAACCATTGACTTTTCACCCAAAAGTCCAAGCATTGCAATGACAAACACGTAAAGATGAAGAGTTTTCATTTCTGAAATTGTACCCAGTTTGAAAGCCTAGCCCGTTCCATCGATTTCCTTTCCATGATCATCTTCGTGAATATTTCGCCTCAACCTTCTCAGCCATATGTCATAGTCCATGGGATATGGTGTCCCACAGAGACTGTCAACATAATCAGCAAAAGCTTTCAGCACAGTGGAGATATCACCAAGCTTCTGCTGAATTAATCTCCTTGACCAAGATGTCTCCCTCCACTGTAGCGCTCCCTCTACTGAATCTAGATCAGGAAAAACTCCACCACATGAATAATAAAGCATATAAACTAGGCTTTCTGCATCTGAAGCCGAGCATAGCTTTCCTTCCTGAAGTGCGTAAGTAGATGAGAAATGAAGATTCATGGCAGGGCGATCCCTATCTTCAAGAATGGCATGGCCCCATCCAATTAGAACAAAATAAGGGTGCCTCACACCAGACTTTACACAGATCACATTTTCTGGCCTGATGTCTCCATGCCGAATTCCAGCAGAAGCAACAGTTGAAAGCGTTGATAAGCAATCATGGCAACATCTGATAGCTTCATCTGAACCAAATTGCCCTGTGCGTACCATTTCAGCTACTGTTTCACCAACTGGACTGGTCACAAGAATAGGGGTCCCACACCAAGGGTGGTCACAATTTCCACCAGAGCTGGGCCGGCAACAATGGCCTGGGTGTATGATCCTACCAGAGGCACTCAATTGAGGCAGGTATTTGCTTGATAGACCTTTCTGCTTCATTATTGTCAATACTTTGGTCTGCCTTTGAACTTGATACCATAAATTCATATCTTCCCATGCTGGTTCCAGCTGGGATGGATGAGAACCCACATATAGGAACAGATTTTTTCCTGGGTCTTCAACATGGGATGCAATGAAGTATGTCAATTCACTAGTGTTGATTACCTCTTTTATCTGATAACCCTTTTGCCAATCTGAATCCTCCAGCCATAATATGGTTCCTTCTGTTATCACTGACTCTTTGGAATCAACTTTGACAGAATCATCCTGAACTTCAACAATTTCAGGGGAAACACTACGTTGCTGGTATCGAAATAGGCCATTTCCATTTACACCTGTATCTCCTAACTGCCTCTCAACTCTTCTTGTTTGGAGGCGTGAACTATGGTCAGCAGCTAAATCCTCGACAGAGTGCTTGGGCCTTCCAGCATATTGCATAATACAGTGGAAGGTTGCAAATAGTACCTGAAGAGCACCAATATCTCCCCAGTTTGCATTTCCAAGTTTGTTCCAGATCCTATCAATTGGAGAAACAGAAATTCTAGAATGATTTTTTACCCATTCAGCAGCACATTCATAAACATTATTCACATCAAAATTGAGCTTATTTACATCTCCTTCAACCTTTACAACACCCCCGTATTGAGAATCAACAAGAAGAACAAACACTGTGCTTGGATCTGGAAAGAAACTCAGTCCACTTAAACTCCTTGCCAATAGCATTCGAAGAGCATAAAATAGAGCTTCTCCAAGAACTGATGGAGAAGGCTGGCGGTCACTGCCAACAGCATGGCCTCCAATATCAGGCCTTAGCAGTGCCAATTCAAGGACATGATCCCATTTTCCATGAGCATGTCTAGGATTATTCAGCAATATACCAGTGCCACAAAGACCTCCAAGCCTTCCATTTGCAATTGCCTTTTCAACCTGATAAAACTTCATGTTGGCATTATACAGACAAGCCACAGAAAAAGGCATGGGCTCATCTTGACTCCAAAATGCCTCCCACAAGCCTTTTATACTTGCATGTAGAAAATCTTCAATAGCAAGATAAGCTGTTGCTTCTACAGCATCAGACGTAGAAGCATGAACAGCATTGGGCATGCGTGTTAGCTGCTGAAATGAAATTCCTTCCAATGCATAATCAAATTTTTGAAGTTCAATCAACTCAAATGGAACATCAAATGCCTGCTGTTTCAATGCACTTTTTTCTGTTACAGATTCAAACCAATCTACAAGTTTTGCAGTCAAGCTGTCACTTTCAACAAATTTATAGAAGAACTCCTTCTGATTTCGAGGCCTACCCCCCGATGATACACTGGACCTCTTTGTCCCAGACCCTACTGATTCCTGGTCTGGGGATCTACCTGTAGACAAGTATCCAAGTTCATTAGTATTACTATAATTATAGTTCATTTTTATGTGAAGATAGTAAAATCAGGCCTTCATTAGTTTAAGTTGAAAAGATAGCAATAGTTATCAAGTGACCCAAAATTCCAGAGATAAAAAGTAATGCATAAAACAATAGTAGAAATTCAATATATAAAACTGAAAAATGTGGCATATTCACTTATAACAAGATTTGGAAGCCCACGACCACTATATCATATAGTAAAGTGACATCAAAACAATCAAACATAACACATCCATCCTTAAGAGGCTCCTTCTGGAAGATTCCATTTTAATAGCTGTTCCCTCTCAAAAAAAAAATTAAAAAAAAGTGGATGGGTTTTTTTGGGGGGGAGGGGTGTGATTTAAAACAACACCACTTCCTTTTTTCACAAGTAAGCTTGACAAATAATACCCCTTTCATTATATGGTCAAATTTAACATATCAGCTTATCTAATGTGAATTACCTTTAAGTCAGAATGATGTGGTCCCACAGTTCCAGCTGAAATACAATTACCAACATCCCTCAATAATAAGGAAATTTCATAGCCTTTATGTTCAGTCAAATTAAGGTATACAAAACTGATAAGAACCTTGAGAGAACCACACCACAAAAGGTAGTTATTGTAGTTGGAGAGCCCAAGGCCTTATAAACCCCACACTAGAATCTCATACTTCCAATGTGGGACTCCAAGTCCCATACCTTGCAATTGGATCCTAGCATCCCCACCACGCTCCGCAGCTCCGGCACCCAGCTGGCTGGCTGTGCACAAGCCCTTTGACTAGTCCTGGGCAAACACTGCAATGTCAGCGTCACCATCCACGCCGCTCGTTTGCAGCTGGAAGTCATGGTGGAAGGTACCAATTGATAAGAACTTTGAGAGAACCACACCACTGTCACCACAAAAGCTAGCTATTGTAGTTGGAGAGTCCAAGGCCTTATAAACCTCACACTAGAATCCCATACTTCCAACGTAGGACTCCAAGTCCCATACCTTGCAATTGGATATCCTAACAAAAACTGAGGTCCTAGCTTTACTAATTTAAATTTAATTATCTGTAGTTGAATTAGAGGACCATATTTCTGGTTTCTATATTTTCAAGAGCTCCCACTGCTTCACATGGACTACAAGCACAAGTGCCAGAACATAATCAAATTTTCATGTAGAATTATATATGGTCCTCAGTGTCATCAGAATTTTCACATCGCTCTAGCTCTCGAGGTTTGGGACATGAAAATTGATTCACATGCTTTTATAATGCCGCAAAATTCACTGCATTAACCAGTTTAGTGTCCTGTTACCTAATTCTTCAGTATCAGGAAAATCAAATTACTCCATTTATCCATTTCACTGCTACTTCTACCTCAAACAAGAACATCAAGAGCAGCCAGATGCATAAAAACATAGAAACTTTTGGTATAAGTCATGCCAATCATTGAATTCAACACAATCGGTGTAACTCTCGAAACAAATTACAAATGAATTAAACATATTTATGTACAACAATTATGCACAGATTTCACAATCTGCCACTATTAGGTACTTGTCATGGCAGAGAGCCATTGATCGGCAAAATTCAAGTTGTATACCAACCAGATCTCTTAGAAAACAAATGTATTGCTTTATTATATCACTGAACAACTAAAACCCTAATCCCTATATACAGGGGGGGAAAAAGCAAGATTGAAGTTTTAAGTTAGACCCATCAATGACCACAGCTTGGTCTTTCCCAAAAGCCTAATGCATCGATATAAGCTTAAAGTCCACATCGCTCTCAAGAGGCAACCATTCATGTTGTGTGTGAAGAACTAATGAACCATATCCACCAACAAGACCCTGTTTGGATAAGTTTCTCCAAAAACACTTATAAGAGAAGAAAAAAATGAAATAAATTTTTTCCACAAGCAAAAAATAGCTTGTATGTAAGTTAAAATAAGCTTATTGGAGAAGCTAAATTTTGGAGCCAAAAGGCTGATTTTAACATATGCATAGCTAATTTTAGACTATGGGAGAAAGTATATTTCATTTTTCCTTCTAATTTTTTTCTCTTACGGATGAATATAGAGAAACTTATCCAAACAGGACCTTTGAGAAGAACAATACAGCGTGACCAATTCCAGAACTTAAGCAAAATAACAGAAACACCCTAAAGTCCTTTGAAACTAAAAAAAACTGCATGGAACTTCATCAACACAGCCACAACATAAATAGGTACAAATTCGCAAAGGTTATCCAAAATTCACAGATAGAACCAAACCCCACCGTAAAATCCTTTGTTGAATTGCATCATCAATTTCTCAAAGCAAAACCTCCCCACGCTCACAAAAGTTTCTAATCGAAGAATGAACCACAAGCACAATTCAAACAAATCCACACACAAAAAACGAAAAAAAAAATAATTGAAGAAAAATATAACAAACAAGAAACAGAAAATAATGCAAACTGAACGGAGTCAACCCCAGCAAAGAGTAAATAAATTCTAGTCAAAGGAGAGAGAATTTAGGGTTCAGAAAAACAAAAAAAGGAAGAAGAAGAATGATACCTTGCATTTTTCAGTGTTATAACAAAGCCTTCAGATCTTCACCACTTTCTTCTTCTTTTTTTTCTCTCCAAATTATTTTTTTTTTTTTAAATTCTCTTCCTGGGGGTTATGAAGTACGCGGTTTAGCAGAGGAAGACGCAGATCGAACCGATCCACCACCAGGTTGTGATGTTTGTCGCTACAGTTTTTGGAACCATGGCAAAAACACAAACAAACGGTGCTATTTTGTTATAGATACACAAAGTTATATCCCCTATTGGTACAGATATTTGAGCTTTTTTTTTTCACTTTTTCAGTTTGTTCAGGCGTGTTAGTTTTGTGCTGTGTGAACTGTACAATACTACTACAACACAACAGGGCATTACCCATTGGTGGGTGTTCGTTATTATTATTTAGTATTATCATAATTAGGGTTTTAGATTTTTCAATAGTATTCAAAATATTCCTATAAATTTTAACTTTTAGATCAGTTATAAAATTAATCCTTCATTGAAACTTAAATTAAATTTAAAATTCATTATTGATTCCTAAAAGTGTAGTTTAGGGAGATCAAATAGAGACTCTTCCCCTTATAAATTCATTGTGTAGTAACAATAATTTATTAAAGTATAAATGCATGCTGGTAGTAATAATAATTTCCATTCTCTTGATCTTGTTATAAACAAATTCCTTGATGCTTTTTTTTTAATTGGGGACATAGGGTCTCACTGTCAGTGACTCCTGTTTTTATTTTTCTTTTTCCGGGGTGTTAGTATCATATTTAATAAAAGTGGAAATTACGAAAGGATTAGTTTAGCACTTTACTGCAATTGAGAGAGAGGTGAGGGGAATGAAAGCGACGTTTTGGTTTTGTTGTGATTTTTTTTGGTTAGTTTTTTATCTTTTAGGTTCGAAAGGGAGAAGAGTCAATGACAAGGGTTGCTTTCTTAGACTAAGAATTGGACCCCCTACGGTTAAAATAAGAGGAGTGGCCGGCCATTGGGAAGAAAAGAGGAAATAACGGTGGATTGTGATTTGTTTTGTTTGTGGCATCTAGTTAGAGTGGAGAGACCTTAGTATGTCTCTCACTACTTTTTTGCCATTACATATTTTAATTTTTTTAAGCAACAGCTGAGATTTTTTTTTAGTTCTTTTTCTCTTTTTCTTGATTTATCCTTATCTTTCTTGTTGAAATAACAATCTCTCAAGTACTTGCACCATAGATACCTCTATGGATCATCGAACACTGCCATTAACGACAATTTTTAACGACAACAAGTCATTCTTTTTTTTCCTTTTTCTTGTTTTACTTATTTTTGTTCCTCCACCCTCCCCCGAAATCAACCCCAAAACTCCATGAATTCAAAGCTCTTTAGAAGACAAATAACCTTTCTTTTACAAAGAGATGTACCTTAGCCAAAGTGATTATTGTTGCCCTTCTGACATATATCATGCAAATGACTCTTCTCCTAGATTAGGATTGTAATGAACTAGAGAGCATGAGTAGCAGTTTTTGTGTGGGATGAGTCGTCGGATCATCTGGGATGTCACTCGATTGGCTAGAATACATTTTGTCATGAGAAGGATGTTGATGGTTTGGGATTTCGTGATTTGAAACTCTTTAATTGTGCTTTTGTTAGGAAATTGACTTGAGGTTTGGTGAATGATCACAATGCTTTGTGGTTTCGATTTTTAAAAGTAAATATAATTGTGATGAACATTCTTTACCTTATGTTAGACGTGTGGATAATTGTTCAGATGTTTGATGAGAAATTTTATTAGTCTGGAATTTTGTTCTTTTGGGATGAAAGTGAGTTGTTGGAAATGGGAAAATGATTAGGTTTGAGAAAGATAGATGATTGTCGTTTGGTCTTATTATTTTTAACTTTCTTATTTAGAACCCTTCTTATAATGAAGTAAATTTATCTAGGAGTGACTACATCACAAATGGAGGGTTTGGGGATATTTCTCGTTTCCACATTTTATCCCTGTTTGGTTGTTGGCAAAGATTGTTGGTTGTGTTACTCCTCATGAGACATTGGGGAGGATCACATTAGTTGAGCAAATACACTAGATGGTGGGTTTACTACAAAGTCTACTTATTTTTTGCTTAAAGGTGAGGAAGTTCATGGAGTAAATAGTATTTGGAAGCACGTTTGGTCCCTAGATATTCAACCTCATGACCATTGTTTCATTTGGAAAGATGTGCATAACAGAGTTGTGAACAATGTGTTTCAATGGGAAAATGGATTTGGTAACAAAACGTTGGTAACAACTCCTTATGTCCTTACTATCACTATGAAGATGAATCCATTTTACATATGATGCGAGACTGTTAAATGGTTCAAGTCATTTGGTTCAAACTTTTTCCTAATGTCGGTAACAACTTTTGACATGGATTTGTTGGATTGGTTTTTGTAGAACCTGAAATCTAAGATTGATATTAATGAGGGAGCTATTTGGAAGACTCTATTTTCTATAGGAGTTCATTTCATTTGGTTTGCATGTAATAAGCATGTTTATTTTGAGAATGATTTTGGCGGGGACTCTCTATAGCTCGTGACATTCAAGCAAGGACATGTTTTCAGGATTTTGTCAAATCTTTAGCAACAGATGCTGCAGGGGTCACAGGTAGTAAACAATTAGCGTCCTTGGCTTGGGTTCCTCCTCAGTTTGGTTGGACTAAGGTGAATACAAATGCATTTATTAGAAGCCCTAACCAACAAACAACATGTGTTAATGATTTTAGAATGTCAAATGGGAAATGGTTCACATTTTTGTTAGGAACCTTGGGTCCTTTAGTGTGCTAATGATAAAACTTTGGGGTGTTTTATCTGCTCTTCAGGTAGCCGAATATTGTATTAAATACATTTATGCAAATTGTGATTTAAGATTGGCTATGAACTTTGTCTTGCAAGGAGTGCATCATGGACACCCTTTCAGGTCTATAGTTTAAGTTATTAAGTGGTGGATCTAAAAAGATTGGCAAATTCAAATCTCTCATGTTTATAGAGATGAGAATGTGTTAGCTGATTGTTTAGCAAGCTTAGCTCATGACTATGATTTGATTTGCATATTTTAGATAGCCTTGCCTGTTGGCCCTTTGTTTTTTCTTTTGAAGGATGTTATGGGTTTAACCACATCCCATAGAATTTGGATCCAAAAAAAGGGAAAGTGAATTGAGAAAGAGACAAATTGTTTGATTGAAATGAAATAGTAATAAGTATTGCTAAATTTAGATGGACCCATCAAAAAACATTTCCTTCTTACTGACATGAAATAAAGCAAAGGTTCTTATTTCAAATAGATATTTCTATATATATCCTTCAAAATTGACATTTTCAATGGACTTCTCATGCATTAGTGCTCCTATTGTTCTTATTTATCTTATCATTTGTTTGTAGAACCTTGATTTTGGTTTCAAGATTTAAGACTGGTCTTGATTGATGGTTGTCAAGCCATGAATTAAATTTGATTGATAATATTAAAAGTTGATGGAAAACTTTATGATTAGGCTTGTGGTAGAGTGTGAAGATGGTTGGTGGTGATTATATGGTGATGTTTTTTCATGTATGTCTTTTGGGAGAGTGTTACATTTTTCTTAATCCAAATAAAAATATTTAATAACTAAATAAAACCATAAAAATGATTTTTTTTAATTGAATCAAATTGTTTGGTTTAATTTGGCTTTGGGAAACTGTTTTCCTATTCTAATAAGTTAAGATAGAGATATATTTTGGTTTAATTATTTGTGCTATTGTATTGTACAAGTTTTATGCTACTTTCATGCATTCCATGAGTATGGCTAGGTTTTCCTAATTCATGAAGTTTCTATTTTTTTTTAACTTTAGTTTTAAGTTCATAGATGTTGGTTTATTGCCAATAAACAATCTGATAATGAAATTCAATCCAGACAACTTAGTTTGGTGCATACATATGTTAAGGCATAAGGACTCTCACTCTCTACTAGAACATTGAAAGAGTGAAAGGAGCATCATGGAAGCATTCACTTGATTGTTTGTTTGGAATCTTCAACTTAACATTTCTTTAATTTCTTCTCTGCATTGTAATTATTATAGTTGTATTAAAATTACACTTAACAGTTAAAGACTTATTATTGTTTTTAAACCATGATGTCAAGTTTTTTATTTATCAAATGTACGAGTATTTAAAAAATTAGATAAAATTTAATGTTCATTGTAATATAATTTTTCAAAAATGGCTATGAATGTGAGTGCAACAATGTGAGAAATGTTTGTTAGTAAAGTTCAAAAGTACTTTACTTAAATGGATTGAATTTTTAATATAATTACCAAGCTAGATATGATGGATGATGAGTTTTAAGGATTATTTTCTTCTTAATTTTGAAAAAACTTAAAAAATTAAATTAAAATGATTTTGTATTAAAGAAATATACGTATAATAACCATGAAAATAAATAAATAAATAAATAAATTTACTATATTTCGTCATAAAAAGCGTTAGCGACGGATTTTGCGACGATCAGAGCGTGGCGCCGTTAGCGTGGGAGGTGCGCCAGAGTGGCACGGTTAGTGCCAGAAGTGGCGCCAGTAGCGCCAGAATACACCAAAAGGCTATTTCTCTCGAATAACTGGCATGATTAGCGTGGTAATGGCAAAAATAGCGCGAAAGACGCTTCAGAGGCCATTTTATGCGGCAATCCAGTGCTAGTAGCGCCAGAATGGCGCGAATAGCGTCATAGATGCTGGAAAATGGCGTGATTAGCGCCTTAGTGGCGCGGTTAGCGCCATAAGTGCCCAGAAGGCCTGTTGTCACGAGAACTTGGCGCGGATAGCGCCATTCTGGCGCTATCAACGCGGAAACCCGGGCAGGACAAGTATAAAAGGCCATTTTTGCGAATTTGGGGGTTAGAACCTTATTTTCTTCTTCCTCTGAACCTTGGTTGCCATTGATGAACTTTGGAGCTTCATAAATCTTCAACCTTTGGCCTAAAAACTTCCCTTCCAACATGAAACTTATTGGGAATCACCCTATGAGCTAAAATCCTTCATCACTTTTCCCTAAAAACCATCAAACGGAGAGATCGTATTCTCTAGGGAGCTTCCCAAAACTCGAGCTCAGCGGGAAAAGGAGGATATTCTCGGACACCCAAGCTTGGGGAAGTGGTCCATTAGTCTTCTTTGTCATCTTAGAGGTAAGAAACTCAAGTTTTACCGTTTGATTTGTGAATTTGTCTTTGGGATGAATAGTGACCCTTTTGAGCTAGAGCTGGAATTAGGCTTGAGTCCTGTAGAAAAGTATGTTTAGGGGGTTGTTGTGATGAAGGATTAGCTTTGAAATGTTAGTTTCATGGACTTTGGTTCTTGGCTTTGAGAAATGCATGTGTAGGAAGAATGTTGGGTTATTTGATGGTGGTATAACATGCATGAGCCTTGTTGCTGGTACTTTATGTGCTCGGGAAGTTATATAAACGGTGTTTTTGGGTTGAAGAAGCCGTTTTAGCCATGTTGTTCATTGTTGAACTTTGGGCTTGTATAACATTGTATTGGTTAGTTTAATAACCTTGAGATAGAGGACATAGAGGTTTATATGGAAATGAATGATGTTCCTTTCATGGTGACAGTTGAGAACCGTGTTATATGCTTATGCCTTGTGAGGTTGAATTGGTTTTGATTATGCTTGTATGCCTTGTATAGGGCGTGACACCGAGGGTGTCAACGGCGTAGACCACCATTCTGGGGTTGAACTACAGAGTACGACTTTGTCAGGTAAGTTCTTCACTCCTGGGGAATGTTTCCACCATAATCCGAGGGAGTGATGGTTGCATTCATGATGCATGTGCATTGAATTGGTTGTTACTTTCCTCATGATAATATGTGTGCATGCTTCTATGCTTTGTATGTACCTATTGAATAGATCTTCTGGCCAGTTAGATAGATATGGACCTCCCTAGGAGTATAGTGCACCTCCTAGTTTGGTTTGCTCACGTAAAGGGTGACGATGATCCCTTAAGACCAAGAGATAGGTGGTCCCGTCACGGTTGAAGCCTATTCTAGGAGGTGCCATATACGTGCATCCATGTGTAAAGGGGTAGCTTCCGATGGGATGACATAAGTGTGAGTTCCGGTCTCACACTGGGGACTGAGAGTCCCAGATGCTGATGATGATGAATCTTGAGGCGGGCGTAGTACCGCAGATATACATTAAAGTTAGATGATGACTATGTATTGTTGTGAGGGCCAGGAGGCCAGTGATTGTAATGCCTTTGATGATATGTGTCATGGAAGTGGGCCAGGGGGGAGGAGAAGCCTCCAAGAGCCCTGAGCTTACTGAGATGTGTATCTTACCCCGTGTGAGGATTATGTTTTTGAAGGTGATTCATCTGGAAGAGATGATAGGTCTCAGGGCGGGAGGCCCCAGTAGAGACTGTTCCTGAGCAGTTGCTTGGCAGCACTCTGAGAGCATGAATGCTCCTTGTTTTGTTTTGTTGATGTTTTGTACCTTGTGAGGGAAGATGTGTGTGTGTGCACATGTTTTGGATTTGTTATGTATATGGACTTTATATGAATTGTATGCCCTCATGTGAGGAAGTGATCTTTTCTCAGAGCACTCGATACTTATTCTGTTGTATAGACACTGTTGTCTTAATGATGTATATACCTGTGGATTTCTCCTGATATATTTGTAGAGATATTGTTTATGTATATGCCGTTGTTTATTTTTGTTTTGGATCAATGAGGCTGACTTACTATTATGATGAAGGCGAACCATACATAATGAATCAAGAAATATGATTTCGAAAATGCTTCCGATAGTTTTTTCAATTGATTAAAGTTAATTATTGCGCTTATCTGATTAAATAATTGTTAATACACCGGATGCATACGGGGTATTACAATACGCATTATTTTCTTACAATAAAACAAATATTAGGCAGACAGGCAAGCGATAAACTATGTTTTCTCAATCTTCTCTTTAATAGAAATGAAGACGCAACAATGTATTATCTTTTTTTGAATTTTATAAATAATGTTTGATGTATTATTTTATTTTTTATTTTTTAGTTAGTGGTTGGTTGTGTTTTTAGAGAAAAATGATTCAAAGTTTGATTGTCCATAAATCAAGTGCTTAAAAGAAAATACAAAAATAAAAGAAAAAAAGTAACTTAATTTTTTTTCTTGAGAATATTAAAACTAAAGTACCCCCTTATATTCACAATGATTACTTATTTGAAGACAATTGTTGATTTTTTAATTGTGTAAAATTATCCATTTTTTTTTGAATTTATGTATGCACCATTATTAGGTAACTAAGGTCAAGATGAGAGAGAAATAAAACAAAATTTGTTATATTTAGCATTCACACTCTTGATCAACAAAATTTCTCTATAAAAAATTCAAAAATAATTTTAAATGATTTTAAAAAATTGAAACTTAAATTCATTTTGTCTCAAATTAATTATAATTCGCTAAAATCTTAATTAGCTATTTTGAACACACAACAAAATCCTTAATATCGTCCTGTAATAAACAAATTTTGCGTATCACTATTTTTTTTATATAATTTAAAAAATTTCAAATAATAATGTCTATTTTAACATGAAATTGGTTTGAAGTATCTCCTAATTTTTATTGAAAAATATGATTAACTACTGAATCTTCCCTCTCAATTATATTATATTTCTTTTATTCATAAGGTTCAAACCCTTACTTCAAATATTTGTGCTCATTTTCATTTAGATTTACCATCAACATATTAATTAACAAATATCTTTAAATACATTACAAATTACTTGAAAATAAATTTAAATTATATATCTATGCAAGTTATTGTAATTAAAATACAAATACAAAATGCATGAAAAAACTAGATGACATTTGATTAAAAAAGTGTAATAATATATAAAAATCAAATAGTGTAATAAAAATACAGCCACAAACATAATAATGACTGTATTTTTGCTAGTTGACCATAAACATTTGAATAGAACTATTTAAGAATCAAACTAAACCACTTTTGTTATTTTATATAAAAATCAGAACCATTTTGCAAAGGCATTTATGCTCGTAGATTCATTTTTCAGTTTGATTAAGTTATTTGTGTTGGACTGAACCATGGACACTCCTCTTTAGTCCAACAAGATTCATACTAATAGCAGTATCTTGATAGTTGTGCGGTAGTTTCGACGTCCCGATATTCTGACGACTTAATGTTATATTATTAATTAATTAATTAATATAATAAATTAATACTCATCATTATTAAATATTAACAGTTAACAAATTAATATAATACTAATAAGTTTTTTAGGTGAATATAATAATAATAACTAAAACTAATAAATATACTTTATTGAAATGATTGAAATTATAAAATAGACTTTTAATAATAAATGTGAAAATTAAGATTTTACATCATTTTTACTGAATATTATATTAGTATATAGAATTAATTTTTTTAATTTTTATTAATGATAAATTTCATGTTAAGATATTAAAGAGAAAAATAATTTTTTTTTTAAACAATATAGATTTTAAAAGAATTTTTTATTAGAACCCATTGTACATGTTTAAACATTTCCTCAATATCTAGTAGTACTAAAGATTTTGTTATTTCTCTTTCCTTTTTATATATACAAACCAACCAAACAGTGTAAATTGCTATGCTGAGTTTTGAAAGGAATGGTTTGTACTTAGTAGTGCAATGAATCGAAGCTGAAACGCTTCATCACCGGATTCTCGCTCTCAACTCAGATACCAATTCGGAGTTTCGGACTCACCGCCTCCGATTCAAAAACCCTAACTCGGATCCTCAAACTCAATCGATTTCATACAACATGGCTTCAGGTACCTGTTCTTTTTCTCCATTTTCCCCCAACATTTCGTGTCGTGGTAATCTTTCTCCTGTAGTTATTTTTTTCGCTTGCTATAACCGCTTCCTTTATTTATTCGCCTTTTCGGTTTGAAGAGACTTGAAATTTGATTCCTGATTTGGTTATTTTGTGATTTTATGCTATGGAAAAATCTTGATCGCTACTTCGGGGGTTTCGGAGGTTTTTACTTCGTTGTAGAGCAATTGAGCACAAGCTTTGTAACCCTAGGATGTGTAAATTAATAATCGATTTCATTTGTGTGTGGCTTGCACCACGAATCAAAATGTTGAGGGCAATTTATGAGAATCCCCCCAAAAAACTGCGAAGCTTTGAGTGAAACTGGGTTTTCTGATGTTTGCAATGTTTTAATGTTCTTGTGGATTGTATTTGGAGAGAATGCGATTGATTATTGTTTCTGTGCTTAATTCCTCAAAATGCCTGAAACAACTACAAAGCCTTATCCCACTTGGTTTGGTTGTGCTTTTCCTGTATGTTCTACTCAACGTCTAGATGCTTCCAAACTTGATAAAAGAGGGGCTGGTGTTGGAAAATTGCCAGCTGATTTAAAACTTGTTTAATCTTTATGACATGAATTCATTCTACATGCCTGCTTTTAGTTCCTGCCCCCCTCCGACCCTAATTTTTGTGAGGTGGTATATGTAAACCTTGTACCACAAATTCCATGATTTGAAACTCTCCAGTTATAAAAGGAAGGATAATCCCCGAAGCTAGCTATATGGGTGATCTTTGCCTAAGTAAGTGTTTGCTTCTGTTATTCTGTAGATGCTGATATGGAGGACTATGGATTTGAGTACTCAGATGAGGAGCAAGAGGAACAGGATGTTGATATTGAGAATCAATATTACAATTCAAAAGGTATTTCCAACAACTATTATTACTTTTGGTTCTTGTTAGTAACAAGAAGCAGAAAGATAATTCCTTGCATTTATGAATTGGGAAAATGTCTTTTTATGGGAATCTAGTGTTCAATTAGATTGTGTTGAAAACTACTTTTTCAAATCAGTGTTCCATTGCTGGATATTTCTGCCAAAAGTCAAAATTGATTCATTATCGTGTTGATATTGATTTAGTCATGCTACATTTCTTCCTTGTGGAAGTGATTTAAAAAATGATTTGTCAAAATAGTTTCTAATGTTTTAAATTTCTTTTGCATGGTCATAAGATTTGGTTTTTCATAATTATGGTTCAAGGGCGGTTGATCCATTTTTTGTACTGATTTCTTAAGATGTTATTCTGTTTGTATATAGGTTTGGTCGAAAGTGATCCAGAAGGTGCACTTGCTGGTTTTGCTGAGGTAGTGCACATGGAACAAGAGAAGGCAGAATGGTAAGAAATTTTTTCTGTGTGCTGTGTAATAAAAAAAAGATATGGATGCTGGAGTTGGAGAACTTGAATGATTTTATAATTTTGTGTATGTTGGATCCTTTTTTGTATCATTATTAATTAATAATTTCCAATTTTCCATGATCTGTTTCTTTTTTTTTTAATGAATCAAGAATGTTTCTCTTTCCTTTTTATTGGGCCAAACAATATTACCACTAATAAATTAGCTAATTGGTTTGTTTCCTGCATTCCCTTTCTTTGTTTCTTGTACTCACTTGTGTAGTGCATAGTAATAGTAATATTATGTTAAAATCATTCCACAGTGATAAAAATCCATTACCTATTGCATTTCATATTTATCTTACATTTTACTAGGGGATTTAAAGCTCTAAAGCAAACTGTGAAGCTCTATTATAGACTTGGAAGGTATAAAGAGATGATGGAAGCCTACAGGGAGATGTTGACTTACATTAAGTCGGCAGTGACTCGTAACTATAGTGAAAAATGCATAAACAGCATTATGGACTATGTCTCAGGTTCAGCTAGTCAGAACTTTGGCCTTCTGCAGGAATTCTATCAGACAACTCTGAAAGCCCTTGAAGAAGCAAAGAATGAGGTTTATACATTTATACATTATCTTTGGCTCATGGTAATTGTCATAATGCAATCTTATGTTTATTTTTTATGTCACTCATTTTACAGAGATTATGGTTTAAGACAAATCTTAAGCTTTGTAAGATCTTCTTTGATATTGGGGAATATGGACGGATGAGTAAGGTAAAAACATATTAGTATTTTGTGCAATGATGCAGGTTGTTTTCCAGCTTAATTTGAATGTTTCTGTATCTATTGGTATCCATGAGCTTTGAGTAATTATTGATTTTGTTGAACCCTCAGATATTGAAGGAACTTCATAAATCTTGTCAAAGGGAAGATGGTACAGATGACCATAAGAAAGGAACCCAACTTTTAGAGGTTTATGCAATAGAAATCCAAATGTACACAGAGACAAAGAACAACAAAAAACTCAAGGTCGGCATTTATTTTTGAAAATAAATTCTTATTATGCAACTTGCATAAGAGTAATAATGTGCCTTTCCAATTTAATACTGCTTTTTGGTACAATTTAGCTTTTAATTATTTACAAAACTTTTCTTGCTGCTTGTGGGATGAGCTCCAATTCTCGAATAACATCTTTTTGTTAGTTTTATTCTAAAAGGATTAAAATTGTGTTTGTTTTCCATTGAGAATCTCCAAAGCATGGTCTGGGCAAAAGTTACAAGAGATGAACTTTTTCACCAAGACATGGTTTGCAGCTTTTCAAACTGAAAACCAAGCATGCACTAACTATATTTTACAAAGACATTTGTTATTGGGAGTTGAAATCAGTGAAAGTGTTCTTGATGTAGAAATCATTGAATGGAATCAAAGGTTGATGGAGGAACATTTAGTGCTTTAGCTGTTTTCTATCAAGTCCATCCAAACACAATAAAATATTAGAAAGATAGTTCTCTTTTCAAAACCCAGAAAATCACTTACTCTAAAACAAGGTGGTGTGATATAGTGCATCCTCCAAATTAATCTTATGCTAGAGGAAAGTTGTTTACCTGTATTTACAATCAGTCTCCTTGGTATTAAATGCAGCAACTTTACCAGAAAGCACTCACTATTAAATCAGCAATTCCCCATCCACGGATAATGGGAATAATCCATGAATGTGGGGGGAAAATGCATATGGCAGAGCGCCAGTGGGCTGAAGCAGCTACAGATTTTTTTGAAGCTTTTAAGAATTATGATGAAGCTGGGAATCAGAGGCGTATCCAATGCTTGAAGTAAGCAACAAAGTGTTGTTTTAGTTTTTAATTTAGTTATTAGTTTTAAACATTTTACATAACATTATATCTTTGCATTTCATGATTGTTAAGTACAAAAAAATGCAGTTAACTGTAAATCATCAATCTTGGCAGTAATATTTACAAAGATATATGATATACTTGTCTTATTAAATCCATCATTTCCTGAGATTTAGCATTAAGCTCGGCTATTTGGAAACAAACCATTCAAGCAACCTTTTTTCTTTTGTATTTAACTTGTAATATAGAATTTGGGTTAAAGGTGCTGTTGATGTTGATTTAACTTGTAATATAGTTGCTATTACATGTTAGGTACCTTGTTCTGGCCAACATGTTGATGGAGTCTGAAGTAAATCCTTTTGATGGGCAGGAGGCTAAGCCGTAAGTCCTCTGTTTTTAATTTATTTGTGTTCTCCATTTAGAGATGCTTAAATTGCATTCCCCTTCACACATATTTTAAAATATGCACTTCCCCCCATAAAGATCAATATGTGTCACATTTAAATCCATTTTAATGTAAATGAGTATTTTAGAGTTTTCTTTTTCATATCTGGTGATTCTCAGCATGATTAGTATTTGAATATTTATTATTAATTCTGCGTGTGTTTGGTTCCACGGTGGCCAGAGAAAAACCACATAAAAAACATGGAAAGTTGGCCGCAGGAAGAAGTTGCCTCAAAGTGAATGGAAAAATTAATCTGATTGACTTCAATGTGCCACAGTACCAAACACACGCTCTGTGACCTTTGAACATTAAATAAAGATTTTGGATGAAATTTAAAGCTGATAATAAAGGTATTTAAAACTTCATTTTATCTTCTAAAATACCAAAACCTATAAGATATTTAAAATTAGTTGTTCATTACACTGAGAGTTGTAGAGAAAGCCAAAATATCGTTGGAAGACACTTTCATCATTATTCACCACTGTTAAGAGATTTGCTTATATTGAAAAGAATTAGTGTATGGGAGGGGAGGGTATCAGTTTTAAAATAAGAGGGGAAGGGGTTGTAGTCTGAGCAACTCTCAAGGGGGAGTGTAATTTACTCTTATTTTAAGTGTACATACTCATTGTTTGTTTCTCCCATTCTTTGATCCATTATCCTCCCTCTTTCTGTTTTCATCCTCGTATATTATGTATTGCAGATACAAGAATGACCCTGAAATTTTGGCAATGACAAATTTGATAGCAGCCTATCAGCGGAATGAAATTTTGGAATTTGAGAAAATCTTGAAGGTACTTTTATTGAGTCTAGCACGATAATATGTGTGCACTAACTTGACCATAAAATATTTCTCTTATTTTTCATCCAATATTTGTTGGAATTTGATATTTGGTAAGTTACTTTCCAGAGTAACAGAAGAACCATCATGGATGATCCATTTATCAGAAACTACATTGAGGATCTGCTAAAGAATATCAGAACTCAAGTCTTGCTGAAGCTCATCAAACCATATACAAGGATCAGGATTCCATTTATATCCAAGGTAAATGTACTCCCTATACTTCATTTCCAAGCTTTTCTTCCCTCCCAGCCCAGTTAATGAAATAAAAAGGAAAATAAATAGTCTAATACACCTTTTCTATCAAAAAATAGCCAAAATACACCTTGAAAACAACCATTCCATCTAGTCTCTGGTTTATTAGTGATGGTGTAGTGTTTTAGTTTGGTAAGCCTGTGTTCATTTTGAAGAGAATGAGCCAAACATTATTCTGGGGACTCTTTCCTGCCTCTATTTTTTCTTCCCTTGACTTGTGTAAATGGTCAAGTTAAAAGTTGCTATTGCCTTTTCCTTATAGTAGTAGTTATGTTTATTTGTTCAGTTGATTTTAATCATTCTATGAAGCACTAAGTTAACAGTTATTCTAATAGTTTTTATGTAATCAAACCTATTAATTTGCAGGAACTTAATGTGCCTGAGCATGATGTTGAGCAGCTACTGGTATCACTTATTTTGGATAACAGAATTCAAGGACACATCGATCAAGTCAACCGGCTCTTAGAACGATCTGATAGGTGAGTTTTTATGTTGAATTCTTTTTTACTGGACTTGGTTTGTTCGTAGAAAACCTCGTATCTTTATTAACATTCTAAATACATTTCCAGGTCGAAAGGAATGAAAAAGTACACTGCCGTAGACAAATGGAACACACAGCTTAAATCTCTTTATCAAACTATCAGCAACAGAGTTGGTTAAACCGCAGTGTATGACGGGAGAGTTATCTGTTTTGTTGTCCCAGCTTGCAGTTTTGTCATGTGAATTAATGTGTCTATTATGGAGAGTTAGGGATGTGTATTGTACCAATAGTGGAACCAAAGCGATACCCAACTTGTGATTCATGTTCTATTTTATAAAATATAATTGTTTGAAACATTCACGATTGATTCAAGGGGAAACGTCGAATTTTATTTTAGTGCTGAATATCTGCGCAGTTCATTGATGACTCCCCTCTCATTTTAGTCAGCAAATATCAATATGAATCACCACTCATCCACAATACATAATAATTTATTAAAGATCGAGACATCATAAAACAGGTCCATATGAATCACCGCTCATCCACAATACATAATAATTTATTAAAGATCGAGACATCATAAAACAGCTCCATATGAATCACCAATCATACATAATACATAATTTAATATTAAAAATTCAGGTGCTTCGTCTTAGGAGTCCTGATCTTTAGGCTTGAGCCGCCTCTACTGTTTCAGAACCCTTGTTTATTTCAACACCGTTTATACCTTTGTCTTGATTGGTACCACAGGGTTCTAGCTTGGTCCCCTTCTCTGACTTCTTTTCTTCATGGTCTGTTTCATGCTCACAAGCTGAGATGCCCCACTTTTGGTTGACTTAGGACTTCTTCGGTAATCCATTTTCTCAATTGACTGATAGCCACTTCATCTGTTAGCAATAGGACAAGTAGAGTTCAGTTTCTAGTGTGAAAAACATAACCAATAAGCATGGAGAGGAGAGTGTTGACATACCTAATCGCGGTACGGTGTGACCTTGGGGATGCCTTATTATCAGTGGTTTGTCAAATGCAGATGTGAGATCCTCAGAAGGAAGTTTTAGCCAATCTTTTTCCCCAATGAAATGAACTGATTTAGCTTTGATGGTGTCTTTGTAGGCAATATCGCATATGCTGGGATCTCTGAATTTGCATCCTGATATTGATATGAGAAATTTTATTGGTGGATGCTCCTTTAGCAACTTTCCCTGTTAATTTAATGTTCACCAGTTAGAAGTTTGCAGTTGAATTGAAATTACAAAACAAAAGAAATTATAGTTGTATTTTACTTGCCTGTGCCTGGTAACCTATCAAAAGTGCTGAAAGAGTTGCACCCTGATTTACATAAAGAAGAAATTTGAGTCAAATACTAGTTATACATAATAGGAATATACACAAGTAAAATCCAGAAGAGATATACTCTTGGAACAATTATGAATGTTTTACCTGTGAGAAGCCAAGGAAGCCATCAAAGGGGCCATTGGCTGTAATATATTCGCATAAGTATGAGATGCATTCTTCCAAGTTAAAGTACACTGTAAAGTCCTGAGCAAGATTTGTGTACATGTTCAGTAAATTTCAATTACTACATAATCAGCCAAATCTGAAATGAAAGATAGGAGGATATAGTATTTCTCTACCTTTTCGAATTGAAACCACTCAAAGTAAGGTGGAGGGAAGATGCCTTCTATGTCAGACTTCCCTCCAGCAGGGTATTTACCATCTGGGAAAACCTGTCATAATAATACAATTTAGATGCTCCATATCTTACACGCTTATACAATAATACATTTTTTTTGTCGGCAAACGTTAACAATTAGTATGTTATGTTAGTAGGGAGATTCGAACGCATGATCTCTTGATCACTCCAACACAATAATACATTTAACTTTTTTTGGTACTATTGCTTTCATCTATATTTTTGTACTTTACAGGAAAAATTAAAAGACTACATTATACTTTGCAGTAAACTATACTATATTGAGCTGAAAAACATTAGCAACTATTAAGAACAAGGGCTAATCAGCACTAACACTAATAAAAGGAAGAATTTGAAATGTCTAAGAACAACGGGCTTAAGGTTAAAAATGCTTCATGCATGCACACACTTGAACATTGAAAACAAGTTAAAAAAACATTAATTACCATATCAAATTGAGTGAATAGAGAAGGATCCCACTTGCTGATTTGCTTTTTAAGAAAACTCCCACTTGTTCTGAATCCATGGAGGCACAATATTTTCAGCTTCTTTCCATTTTCTCCTTCCATAATTGTTTCTCAAATCCCTTCTGCCTCACAATTCACAAGCTAAGGAAAATTGACATATTTGTAGGAAGTGGAAAATGTAGAGACTGTTCCTACCTACCCCCTTTTTTATTGGATTTCAACAACCATCTTAATTGCCTCTGCGGGTTGGTGGCAAGCCTCGCACTAGTGCCTGGTGGGCTGCTACATAAACAAAGGGCATTTGTTTTTTGCACTTCCACTATTGAAAATGCACCTCCAATTATATTCCAAACAATCTATTTTAGAATGTAAATTTATATTTCAGAATGGGCATTCCAGTGCATGATTCGAATGCCTAAACCAGGCTTTTTTGGGCCCTCAAGCCATTATAATATATGACAAATGTTATATTCACTTCTCTTTTTTTCTCGGTACACTCATTTTATTTTTATTTTTTTACTATCATAAATGCTCTTTATACTTAAAGTCCCCTTATATCAGTATTTTGAAAATTAATTTCTAGAATACTGTTTTACATTTTGTATTCTAAAACTAATTTTCAGAATGCAAAATCTAAAACAGAGTTTTAAAAATTACTTTCTTTGGTTTTGTAATATAATAATAAAAAAGAATAAAGTTCTGAAAAGTAATTTCAAAATATAATTTTAGATTTTGCATTCTGAAAAATTCTTTTCAGAATACAAACTGTAAAACTTTTCAAAATTTAAAAGTAAATGCATTTTCAAAGAATCACTATATCAAATTTAATTTTTAGTTTTCTTTATAAAATTGTTTATGAATATTTTTTAAAATACTTTAAATTATAAATATTTTTTCATATAAAATACTTTAAATTACAATATATAAAATAAAACTAAGGCGCTGTTAAAAAGAGTGAAAAGAAATAAAAAAGATGAGATAACAAATTTAAATTATAGAATGTATAAATATGTGTTTCATCTCATTTTATTTTACTTTTTATTTATTCTATTTTCTTCTCTCTTTCTACCAACAACATGTGAATAATTTAGCCTAAAATGATTGTTTTCTTATTTTGAAATATTATACCGTTAATCAATCGTACGGTGGTAAACAGAAAGTGAGATTCACGCTCAGCGAGTACGCGTGGAACACCCATCCAATTTAGGTAGACACGAAGAATCCAACGTCTACATAACCAAGAGATCTGGGCTAAGCAACACGTCTTTTCAAAATATTATAATAATTTTTGGACCTAATTTGAAATTAAGCAATTAATGATTTGATTAATAAGTTACTTTATATCCAAATTCATCAAATAAACATTTTTTTTACTTTTAGAATATTGATTAAAAAATAAAAATAAAACATTTATTATAAAAATTATAAGAAAACGAAAAGTTAAAAATAATATAATTTTATATATTCTAATATTTTTTTATTTTTTATTACCTTAAGAATACTGATTAATATTTATCATAAATAAAATACTAACATTATTATAATTTTTAAATTAATTAATAATTAATGCAGTCAAAATAAGTAATTAATTAATGAATTATTACAATTTTTAAATTAAATAAAAATTAATGCAGTCAAGTTAATTGATTTATTGCTACAATTATTTAAATTATTTAATAATTAATTCAGTCAAGTTAATGAGTTAATTAATTAATTTTTTGGTGAATAATTAGTTAATTAATTACTACTATTTTTAAAATTAAATACTAGTCATAATTAATGCAGCCCGAAAATTAATTAATTTCTACTACCTTATGAATTGAATAAATATTAAATTTCTGTGCCTCATAGTTCCACCAATCAATCATTCATTCATTCATTCCAAGGAGGGATCTCTCTCTCTCTCTCTCTCTCTCTCTCTCTCCTCTCACACCCCCAAAAGCTTCTTCTGTTCTGTGCAGGTGAATCCTCATCTGGGTTTCATTCGTCTTGGTGTTGCTCTTGTGGGTTTTGCATTTTTTTTTTCATTCAAATTTTCTCTTTGGGTTAAAAAATCTGTGTTCAATTGGAGGTTTCGATGATACACCAGATTTTGTTTTTGAAGTTTCGTGTGTGTCGCTTTACCAATCAAACAAGTGATTGTTTTTGTGGGGTGATTTTGTTTCGTGTTAGATTAGGATTATTGAGATTCTTGGGGTTTCATTTTTCCCAGTAGGGTTTTGCTTGGCTCTCTTTTCAGTCTTTTGTTTCAAAAATGAGGTTTTTTCAATTTTAAAGTCTTTTTTTTTTTAAAATAAAAAATAAAACTGGTTGGCTGAAAAGTGATTAAGTGTTTATTTATTTATTTAAATCTTGTATATATGTAGGGTTTTGTGGTAAATGAGGTAATTCAGGCTCAGGAGCTCTATTTGAGTTGTTATGTTTTTGAAAACAAAAACCTATGTGGGTTGTTTTTTTCTCCCCTTGCAATTGGGTGTACAAAATATCTAACTTTCTGTTCTTTTATGTGTAGAAGTGTCTGAGAAGGTGTTAACCTTAGATGTCTTGTTGTACTCTTGTGTGCGTGTGAATTTTTATTATTTTGTTGTTTAAAATGAGTTTGATTCACAACTTACTGTTGATTATTTGTGTTTTGTTGATTTTTTTTCATGGAGAATAGCTGAGAAATGGATTAGTGGTTTTCAAATAATGGACAACTTTAGGTTATTAGAGATTCATGATTTGCTTTACAATTAACAGTGAACGGCTATTTTACAGCCAATACTTCCCTCTAGTGCCGATTCTAGTATATTTTCTTATTTGAATCCTGTGTTTGTGCATATGATAATTTGATACAATTTCCACTCATTCGTGATAAAAAAAAAAAAAAAAAAAAAACATTTGCAGGCAATTTTTCTTTGGTTTGGTTGCATCTTTTGATCTGATCAACAAATTCGAGAATTCAGTTTGGGAAAGGCCATTCCTCTTTAGTACAAAACAGATTGAGGGTGCCTTTGTGCCGATGGTAAGCAGTTGTTTTTTGCTCATACGAGTGTATGACTGGTGCTATCTTAATACAAATATGTGTCATCAATCTGCCATTCCATTATTCAATATATTATTTGTCATGATTGTTTAATTCCATTTCGTTGGTGTGGTTAACATTCTTACATTGTTATATGGTGCTTTTGTTTTAGGCCACTAATGAAAATCTTCCACCAAATGTAATTAAGCAACTTGCCAAGGAGTTGAAAAGTCTTGATGAATCCCCTCCTGAGGGCATTAAGGTTGTGGTAAATGATGATGATTTTTCGACAATATTTTCTGACATTGAAGGCCCAGGTAAGTAGCTATTATGTTTTTTGTTGTACGATTGAGCACTTGGCATTTGGTAAGGAGCTCAAACTAAACTGCAGTAATATAATTTTGCAGCTGGAACTCCTTATGAGAATGGAGTTTTCCGAATGAAGCTGTTGCTGTCTCATGATTTCCCGCATTCTCCACCTAAAGGTGTGTTTTAGACTCCCCATATGGACCATTTTATAATCTTCTATTTACATTATTGAGACAGAATTATACTGTTTGTTTTTTACTTGAATTTTAATTTGGTTATTCTTTTCTTTTTGAATTTTTTTTATTGGATGGAATTTATTGTTTATTTAACCAAATGACATTTATATGCCTTACAGAATCATTTACTAGTCTTTTGTATGTTGCAAAGCTGTGAGTCTTATGAAGCCGTTGAATTTAATGTTATAGGTTTTTTCTTGACTAAGATTTTCCATCCAAACATTGCAAACAATGGAGAGATTTGTGTCAACACACTTAAAAAGGATTGGAATCCTACCCTTGGGTTACGGCATGTTCTTATTGTAAGTGCAGTAGATATTCTTGATTTATTGAATCAAGTTTTGCTTGATTGGTCTTTGTGTTTATTAACATTGATTCCCATTTTGAACAGGTTGTTAGGTGTCTATTGATTGAACCATTTCCTGAATCAGCTCTAAATGAACAGGCTGGCAAAATGCTGCTTGAAAATTATGAGGAGTATGCTAGACATGCTAGGTAAGTTGAGCCATTGATGGTATTTCTGTCGATTAATTTCCTGTACTGGAATTTTGAAAATTTAATGAGTAGCTGAATGGTGTTGCTAAGGAGCATTTTATTAGATGCTTGATTACATAATTTTTTTTTTTAATATATATGTTCCTTTTCATTAGCATTCTCCTTGGTTTATACCCTGTTCTGGAATCTTTTATGGCAAATGAAACTTGAACCAAGAACTATGTTGAGCCCCCCCAATTCGAATAACAGATTGCTTTCTTCATCTGCCGTAGTTCATCAGTTGGACATCTATATATATATCTACTCTTGGTGTTTGAGAGAAAGGAGTCCATTCTTCCTTGTTTCCCACATTGGGGGACACATGCTGAATGTGTTCCCAGCTGTAGTATTTATCTCAAACAAACTAGTTCATGTACCTCATAGGAGCTGTGTTTCTTTAGCTGCTCAATTGCACAGGAGTTGAGATGTAACATGTGGGACGTATAATTCCTTACGTTTTTGTGGAGAAAGCTACACTAATTTTGATTTTTGACTCTGGTTTTTTTGTTGGATTTGATAAATTTTCTTGAGTTTGATAAACATTTGGGAGCTAGTTGTTGGATTTGATAAATTTCCTCGCATTTGATAAACTTTTCTCCATGCTATTGTTACCTTACTTTACCTACTTGGTTCATAAATTATTTCCCCTTATGCATGAATTGAGGAGTATCATTTGTGGCATGCAGGCTTTACACCGGAATCCATGCAAAACCAAAGCCCAAATTCAAGAGCGGAGCTATATCCGAATCAACAACTGCTCTGAATGTTGATCAGACAAACACCTCTGTGATTAGTGCTGACATCAAAACCACACCGGCGAGTGCTGCATTGCCAGTGCCAGGGCCTGCAGCCACCGCAACAAGAGGAAATAATCAGGAACAGGCAGCAGCGGCTGTTAATGGTTCTACTGCCGCCACAGTCATTTCTGCCACTGCTTCCGCACCACAAAAGAAGGAAGGTGGTCAAGCAAAAGCACAGGTGGACAAGAAGAAGATAGATGCCAGAAAGAAAAGTTTGAAAAGATTGTAATAAAATGTTCAAATATGATGTTTTTTTAATTGTTTCTTAGTTTTACAATTTGATAGAGAAAGAGGAGGGAGTGGAGATATGGTCTCCTGGGTTCAACATTTGTTTTATATAATGAATTAGTAATTTCCTGTTGGGAGTAAATGGATGAAATTGAACTTCTTGTTGTCTTTGGACTTGTGCTATAATCTTTGGTAAAATATTGATCTTTTAGGGAAAGAATGCTCTATCAGTAGGGGTAGACTTAGGTTATTTTTGGATTCAAATCATTTATGAAAATTGTATGTTGGATTGAGATTAAAAAATTTCTTTTGAATTCCAAACTATAGTCTTGTGGATTGATTTAAGCTGAACTCAAGTTATGAACAAAAAGAACAAAAATCTAGCTGAATTTGAGGATTTAACAATTTAAAGAAACACTGTTTAAGAAATTATGTCATTTTTCATTACGTCAAACAATTTAACCAACTATTTATTTTAATTTAACAACTATAAAAGGTTTATTAAATGAACAAGTTGACCTCATTTTTATATTATTGGAGCTTCATTCAAAATACAGTTAAGTGCGTGTACTTAGATTCATGTTAAATTATTTAAATATCGTATATGATTTAGTAAATCTTTAGTTTCAATTAAAGAATTGATTCTCAATACAAAATAGATTTTGAATTAAATTTTTTAAATAGCTTTTAGCTTTATGTTTTTGAAATGAACGAAAGAGCAAGTAAAAAGAAAGAAAAAGTCATAAAAAGCTTTATGTTTATCAAATATTTGTTTTTATTTAACTGAAACACAAGTATTAATCGATTTGCAAAACACTAAACAATCATCAATCGGATCTATACTTGTGGTTGTATCATGCTTGATTATGAATTGAAAAAGAAATCGCTTGCTTGGTTATCAAAACAAAGATGATCTCAACATGTTAATCAACCAATTTTGACAAAATTGTGGTGAGTAGGTGGGGTTCTAAACCCTGCCAAATTTTACAAAGTTGACGATGCCTTCTACATCCATCCACAGTGGTTTAGTCAACAAGTGCCCCTATCAAGGTGGAGGAGAGTATTTGCCTTCTCAAGTTCTTGGACTTTAGAAGAAGGGCAAATTGGTTCAATATTGAAACGATGGTGCGTAAGAGAATTTAATGTTCTACGTTAGTGTGGCAACAATATGGCTGTGCTTTTTTTTTTTTTCATAATCTCTAAACAATTGTTGAAGTTGCATCTAACGGAATATTATAATGTTTGACAATTATAAATGAGGATTCAACTGAACGTGAATTGCACATGAATAAACTTTCAATCGGAAACAACTGTAGGTTACTTCTCCATCAACGTTAACGTTTGTTGGATCAGTTAGAGAGATAAGATTTTTTTAAACATAAGTACTTTTACAATAAAGTATCCAAACATAAAACAAGTTACATTCAACCTATTTTTTTTTGTTTTTATCTAAACTTAAGTTAAAAAGTTGTGTTATGTTGAATTTAACTTTTTGTAAAAATTATAATCCAAACACACTATATACTTTACGTCACTGGATTAGTAATTCATTTGTTTTACTGTGCATCCATGATTTATTTACGTTTACATAAATATGTTAGAAAATTCAATATTATCCAATATTTTATTTCAGTGTCAGAGTTCTATAATCATTTATTCCTTCTTATCCTTTTTATAAGAAATAAATTTTAATGTAAAATATATTATAAATAGTTTCTGATAAAAAGATAGAAGATAATATTTCTCTTCTACCCCATTTCTTTGCCCAACAAATAAAGAGAGATGCTTTAATTCCATTCTATATTAATCCATTTTAAGTTTTGTTTACCACCTTATTTCCCTCATCTAAATAATGTTGAGTTGTTTTGGTAGTTACTACTTCAAAAGTAACTTGGAGAGGCCTAAAAGATTGTCACCGGATAATGTTTCACTTCATTTTAACTTATTTTATTCGTTGGAAAAAGAAAAACTCAGGTGTAAAACATGGTCCAGCTTGGGGGAAAAAATAAAAAAATATCCAACATGCTTTTGTCTTAAAAATGACCCATTATAACTTTTAGAGATTTTTTTTTTAAAAAAAAGTAATTCCATGTTTTGTTTTATATATCTATGTATTTTTTATAATCTTAATTGTTAATTTTAACTGACAATTAAAAATCTTATATTTTCTTTTAAATAATTTTGTCTTTATAAAACTAAATCTAAGTTGTTCTGAGTCCGAGACAAAAAAATATCTGCATATTTACTGTTGTGTTATCCGGCTTTTATTTTACAATTCATCTTAGATTTTCCTCTTATACTATTTAACTGGATTCGTTATTCTTTTTCTTTTTATGTTTAGATTCAGTATTCACCTACATCAGTATTAGACATTACTCCAATACCTACGTTTTCGAACGGTTTATTACTTTATTTAATATTGGATTTTTTTTACAGTCATTTAATATTGGAATTAAAAAATATTAAATACTACATTCTTTTTTTTAAGCTTAAATACTAAATTCTATTAATTACTTTTAATTGTTTGAGAAAATGTTAAACAATTTTCGATAAATATAATAGTTTTAATTAAAGAATTGTACTTTTATTTATTTATCATTATTAAGGCTAATATAGCAAACTACTTTTTCTTAAAAAACAAAAGACAAAATCACTTTTTTAAAATGATTCCAACACTTAAGATATGCTATCAATCATTCAATCATAACTATTTATAATAAACACACTTTGTATCAGATGCTATCTCCATTATTAGATATCGCTCCACTTTAGCTAGTAGTACTATAACCCAGATTAAAATTAGGGTTTTAAAATTATAATTAATTTCGTTATTTTTCTTAAAATTATTATAAACTTCCTGTGATACTCTACTTATTTTACACATATTTAATTGGTGTAATTTGTTATAACTTAACCAATGATATAACATTTGAACCTTGATTATGCAGCTAGACAAATATTCAGTGGTAAAAAAATATATTAAAACTTTGCATCAAGCGCCATTAGATGCCACCGGTAAGGTTTGTCATATTGGGATCATACTCTCTAGCTTTATCTCCTTCATACATGACCAAAGTAAAAGTAGAGGGACTACTTAGGTGGGATTCGAAATTGATTCGACTCGTCTGTTTTTGCATTCTTCAAGATTTTTGGACCAAATATGCCTTTTACACAAATCTACCGATGAAAATGTGTTTAAGATTTGGGTATTAATTTATTGTATGTTTTCTCTTTAATCTTTGCAAATAAAAAAAATGATATTATGGTTCATTTTATGGATTGTGGAACCAAATGAATGAATATGGATAATGTTGACCTAAATAAATATTCATATTTTGACTTGGTGGATGATGTGATTACAAGATATATAATATTGACTTTATGGTTAGAAATATAAGATTTAAGAGTGGAGGAGAAGAGAAAAGTCACGAGTTTAAATATCTCATTGATATTGTTAACAAAAAAAAAATTAAAAAATTAATATTTATCAATAAAAAAAGATGATGTGATTAAAATGGTGTCGGAAGACCTAGATGTTAATGAACTAATGAAGTTGCATAATCCACCATATGGTATGGTGAGCAATATGCTTGAATTGTTATTTGCCGCAAACATTATTTTATTTTTATTTTTATTTGTCAGTTGAGATAGCATAGGTATTAGTTACTAAATCCCCTAAGGTCTATATGTTGTTACTTTGTTATTGCTTTGCCTATATTGAAAAGGGCAACAGAGGTGAGAATGTTGAAGTGGAAGCTGGACCAATTATGAATATTGTTCTTGGTGAAAATAATGTTAATATAAAATAGTGAAAATGTTTCTTATAGGCATGAAGAATGAAGTTGAAATAAGTGAATCTAGTGTAAATCGAGTTCTAGAACACGGGAGTAGTGAATCTAATCACAAGAGTGGTGATGATTTTGAGTTTTTGAATATGAGCAAGAAGCATATATCATGGTGATAAGGTACATGTACATTCAGTCATTCAGATGATGATATTTGGGCAGGTCATTTGTTTGACATACTAGTGGGAAAGTCACATTGGAAAGAGGATTTTTGTTTGTTGATGTCGATCATTTTAGAGAAGTTCTTAGACTCTTTTATACATGAGGAATTTCAAATTCTCAGACTTAAAAAATGAGAAATCTAGGGTGATAGCTAAATGTACTGTTACTCATGCTTCTCTATGCCCGGATAGACTAACAAATAAGATCAAAACTTACAATGTTGTACACAACTACATAAGACAAACCAAAAATAAGGATAGGGAAGCTACTTCTGTTTGGATTGCTCAAAAACTTGAAAGCAAACTTAGATAGGATTCTAAAATGTCATATGCCGTAATACAGGTAGAGTTGATGGAGAACAGGAGAAGTAGGGATTGGAGCCTAATGTTAAGGACAGTCATTCATGAAATAAGGGGTGAATCTTATAGTGTTTATTCCTCTTCAGTGAGTTGTTTTTAAAATAAATCTAGGAAGCATAGTAAAATTAGAATCAGAACTTAGAATCTATAACAGCCTAGAATTCAAAACATGATTTGTGAGAAACCATGGTTTGGTATAGATGGTTGTCATTTCAAGCTTCCTTGTAGAGGGGTTCTTTTATTTACTTGAGACAAAAAAATTAGGAGCAGAAGAAAGCTGAGTTGAATAAACATCAACACTTGAGACGCAGTCACAACAGAAACTAGAAAGACACCATTCCACCACAATTACCATTAGCAGCAGAGCTTTCCACTACATGTCGTTTAGATTGAATTCAAAACCATCAAATAAAAATCTAGAAATAAGACAGTAATGACATTAGGCAAGGACTAGGTGTAGTATACCACAAGTTCAACCTTGTCATATTTTTTCATCAGTTCATAACTTAGTGGAGATGGTGTACTACCATCACTTGGCCATCATGACCTTAACAAACTCATCGTAGTTTATTTGGCCGTCGCCATCGACATCAGCCTCTCGAATCATCTCATCAACCTCTTCATCAGTGAGCTTCTCCCCGAGGTTGGTCATCACATGGCGGAGCTCAGCAGCAGAAATGAACCCATTCTGGTCCTTGTCAAACACTCGGAACGCCTCTTTCAGCTCCTCCTCAGAATCAGTGTCCTTCATCTTTCTAGCCATGAGGTTCAAGAACTCAGGGAAGTCAATGGTGCCATTGCCATCAGCATCTACTTCATTGATCATGTCTTGGAGCTCAGCCTCTGTTGGATTCTGACCCAACGAACGCATAACAGTCCCAAGCTCCTTTGTTGTGATGCAACCTGCAATGAGGTCACACACCAAGTACACATCAAACAGAACCTCACAATTTAGCACATGCTTACAAGTATTATAGCATGTTTGGGGTGGCGGTGAGGTGAGTCAAAATCAATTATGAAATCAAGGTGAATGTTAAGCAACATATAGTTGCTTTGGAAAAAGCATGGTGACACCATGGTTTTGAAGTAGTCACCATGATTTTGAAGGGTATCCAAACATGCTATTAATCATATTCATAGGAATAGATGCCCACATATTTCAATTGCTTCTGCAGTCTGCATAAAAATCTTCCGAATTAGTTTCGATTCTGAATTTTCTGATCCCTTCTTCCCTTGGATTAAAAAAGAATAAGAAAGAAAAATCTTATTTTGTTTCTTTGGTAAAGATTGCTAGTATATTTCATGGAAGATAATCTTTATTAGTGGCATATTTAAGACTCAGAACTCAAACAATTGATCTACATGCTCTGATTATTTCGTTCTTTAAAATATCTCATAATTAAAATCTTGTTAAATATTTAAAAAATGAGATTTTTTTTAACAAATAACAACTTAACAATTAAAATCTTCATGATAAAAAAATCTATAAAAAGAATACTATGTTTTAATATAATATGAATCATATGCATGAGCAAGACCTAGAGTTCCTTCTGATTGCAATCATGTTATATTTGGGGTATTCATGTTAGGATGTGAAACCCAAAAGAAAGTAAAAACATTAACAAAATTAATAAATTCATATGTGTCCTTTTCTCTCTGTTTTGTTCTGGTAACTTGAACCAAAAAAACATAACAAAATGAAGCTAGCCAAAAATAATAACAATAACTTTATTTTATAAAAATAGAAAGAGATCTATGGAGGAAAGGAACTAATTATAACTAAAATGATGATGGTAATGAAATAAATATGCAAAGGAAAATAAGAAAAAAACAAAAAAGATGTGAAAGTGATTCGAATGCTCCCACTATATATAAAAAAAAACTAACATATTAAAAACTAATATTTGCAGATAAAAAAAAATCTTGAAACATACCATCGCCATCCTTATCGAACAAACTGAAGGCTTCCTTGAACTCCGAGATCTGTTCATCGGTGAGTTGATCGGCCATTGTGATTGGAAATGATTGCTCTTTCTTTCTTTGAATGGGTTATTTCTTTCTGCTTTTTTTTTTTTTTTTTTTCTGAAGAGAAAGAGGGTAACGAAGAAACTGCAAAAAACAGCGTTTTGAATCTTATTCCGACCAAACTGCCCCTTCTTATATCGATGCCACCAACTTCTTGACCATAAATAAAATTGACTTGTTTCTCTTTTCTCCTTTGACCCTTCAAAAACTCCTCCAAAATCATTAAGATGCTAAATTTACCATTAAGCCCCTCATTATACGTTATTATTACGTGAGGAATTGCACGGAAAAATGAAAATATCCTCTTATAATACTTACAATTGAGAGCATATTTTTTTTTCTTGTAAACTTATTTTTTTAATTTTAATCCTTATAAACTATATTTTTTTGTTTTAAAGTATTTTAGATATTTTTAAAAATTTTTAAAGTTCTATCTAAAATGTTTTAAAGATAAAAATTAAAATAAACATAATTTATAAAAACTAAAAACATTTTTTTACAAAAATGAAAAAAATTTGCTAAATTACAAAGACTAAAAATTAATTTAAACCTTTTAAGTTATGTAATCAATTTGCGCATCAATCAAGGAGTCGGAACAATTAAATAAAACTAACACTTATTTAACTTATTTACATAAGTGTTAGATATGAAATAAATAATATTGAAAAGGGAATACCTAATTTTATGTATGTTTAATGTCTTTTTTAGGAGAAACTCTTAGGTGATATATGATCATTATGATCATTCATGATGATCCCACCTAATAATCATGTGGCATGTAAATAACTTTATATTATTAATTTAATTAATATATTTTTTATTATCCACATGTCAAATGATTATTGATCGAGATTATATATCATATGATGATCTTGAATCACTTAATAATTTTTTCTTTAGCGTAACAAATTATCACATCCAACAATAAATATTTTATGCTAATAGTATGATCAGAAAAATAAAAAATACTCAAAGAAAGTTCTATACAAAAATAGTGTTTCAACTTTCAAGTTTAGCATTCCAATTTTAATTCAACCAAAAAGAAAGTAAAACCATGTTGTTCATCATATTATTGATGTGGAATATTTACTAATTTTGTGAAGAAATTTTACTGATTATCATTAATAAAAAAATTTTCTTCCAATTACATCTTTTTATCTATAAGACTTAAATATGAGACCACTTTATTTAAAGGACTCAAACCAAACAAATTATAATGAAAGGTTGGTATATTTTATTTTATTTGTTGATCACGGTATTATATCAAGTATCCATTGGCAAAACATTGAATAAATTTTATCATATATTTTGAAAGATTATTAATGTAATTTAATTTATTAAAATAAATATTTTATAAAAAATTAATAACATATAATTGTTAGATGTATTTTATGTTTTCTGATTAGTCCCAACGAATATGGCCATAAATACATATAAGGAGAAATTGTCCTTGAGCCTCCAAATCTCACGAATCATATCAGTAAATTGGCAAGGAATTAATAGACAAAAGATAATCGAGAAGCCTCACTGCAATCTCATCAGCTCCATCACAAAATAGCTTAAAAACAATCACTCAAGGAGTGATCCACATCATCAGCCACTGTATTCACGACATCAGCACCTCCAAAAAGCAAATTGTTGCAATTGATTTTACTGAACTGAATATCCTTAAGAAAAGCTCTGATATTAGCAACCATACATCTATTAATTTGAACTCCATAAATAATGGTTAAAAGCAAAAGAGTTCCTCCTCCACCAAATCCTATCAAGAGTCGTAGCAGCAAACCACATGCTCCACGACACATCTTCCATCTTCTGACTTTTCTTCTGGTTTATGTTTTCACATTTCTATTGTGCTTACATTTTTTTATTCACATTTTCATTCTGCTTACACATTTTTTATTGTGTTAAATTTAATATCTTAATAATTTTTCTTTTTATATATGCATTGACTTGTATAAATAATATTAATTAACAAAATATTTATTTATAAAATTATTTAAATTTATTGTATACAACTTTTAAGTAAAACTATTTTAATATATGATATATGTAATTATATTAATTAAATACTTGTTAAAAGAAATTTATTATCTTTAATGGTGTTAATTAAGCAAGATTGTTTCTCATGAATAATACTTTTATCCTCCATAATAAAAAATAAAATCAATTTAAGTTATGATATTATTTTGTTGGTAATTTAAATATGTTTTGTAAGAAAAATATAGTTAATAAATTAATTTTAATATAGTGATTATATATTTATATACAAAATTTAACAGTATTATATAAATATTAATCAACACAATTTTTGTATATGAAGTTATTAAACATATAATCAAAATATTATTTTATAATAAATACATTAAAATTATATTTAAATTATTTCTAAGTATAAATATTTCAATATCATAATATGATTATTTTCAGCAAAATATTTATTTATGATATTGTTTAAAATTATTTTATACATTTGAAGTAAAATGATGTTATAGGATTTTAAAATAAACAAAAATATTGTTAAGTCTCTCTAGTATGCATTTATGTTAAATCTCAAAGAAAAACTTTGGCTTTTATGGTGATCTTGAGCATGATTGTCTCTTTCTTTTGAAGGATACTTGTGGTTTCTACATAAAAAAATCATTTAAATTTATGATATTATTGAATCTTTGTCACCCTTAATGATCTTGAGTAGGATTATTTCTTGTTAATGATATTTGTAGTCTTTATCATAAAAAAATTAAAATTATTTTAAATATTATTAAGTTTTTATGTGTATTTATGTGAAATATTTGAATAAAAAACTTTTTTTGCCATAGTGGTCTCGAGCATGATTAGCTCATGTGAATGTTATATTGGTAGTCTCTATCACAAAATTATTTTATAATAAAAAATATATTTAATAAGTTAATTAAAACATAGAGTTAAAATATTATTTTGTAATAACTATATTGACTAATAGGGTTTAAATTACTTTTTAGTATATTTTTTTAATCTTATAATATAAATATCAATGAATAAAATATTTATTTATAAAGCTGTTTAAATTTATTTTATACGATTTCTATGTAAAAATGATTTTCTAGATTTAAAAGTAAAAATAAATTTAGTTAATTAAACTATAATTAGTTTTAATAAGAAATGAGTAATAAGTAATTATATATATATATATCATTCAATTAATATAATAATAACAGCATGTTTTTA
>PYAF01004598.1:1599009-1612569 GCA_007407185.1 Glycine tomentella
AAGTGAACATACGAAGAAGGAAAAATTAAAAATAAAAAGAATAAAAGAAAGAAATTAAAATACGAAAAACAAAATAAAAAAGGAAAAACTAAAAATTAAAAAAAAAATGAAAAACATAAAAGAAGAAGAAGAAAGAAACGAAACAAAAAAGAAAAAGACAAGGAAAAATGTAAAAAAAAAATGAAGAAAGAGAAAAGAGTGAAAAAAAAGGAAGAAATAAAAAATTGGGAGGAAAAAACTTGCTAAAAAATTAACATGTGGCATAGGAAGGGGTTAATTTTCTTAGAGTAGATAGATAGATGCCTATATATTTCATTGTTCAATGCATTTAAAATGAACTCATAAGAGGATCACAAATAATTTTTTGTGGTGTTAAAACAGTTGTGATTCACTCTATTCATTTTGAATAAATAAATTATATATTAATTAAAAGTTTATTTAGTAAAAGAAAGCCAACATTTATGTTATCATTTCAATATTACTTGTACTTTTTGTCATTTACAGTCTGGATTGAGTTGTTTATGAACGGTTTTTGATACAAGTAGTGTTTAATGAACTTTTTAGTATCTTTGATAGTGTTCGAAAGGGTAGGCAATATGAACCATCCATTTCCTCATTTAGTTTTTTTTATGCCATATTGTTTTATATACAAAACTTGAACTATATCCAAAGAGAATTAAGGAAGATCTCCACTGCCACACTTAGATTTTTTCTTTGAAGTAGATCGAAATTAAAGCACTTAATTTTTTAAGATTGTATTTCCATTTGTACCAAAAGAATTAATTTGTTTAAGATTTAGTCTTATCGGTCTAGTTTTTTGTTATCTTCCTCACTTGTTCCTCTATAAAAACAAGTTAAAAGAAACACTTGGAGTTGTACTAACAAGCAACTATGTCTCTTTCTTTTAAGATTTGTCTTGTTTGCTTAACGTGGTTCACAGTTTGTTGCTTTGCAGAACAAACTTCAACCTTGATCATTGATGCTAAAGTTACCAGAAAAATTCCAGATACTTTCCTTGGAGCATTTTTTGAGGTAGTCTACTAAATTGTCGTTTTGTAGATTTTTAAGTATGATTTTTTTTGAAGTCCATTAAGTTTTTAGTCTGCTTTAGTGCATTTCAAAAAAATGTTCAATCTTTCGCAGGAGATCAATCATGCTGGAGCTGGGGGATTGTGGGCTGAGCTTGTGAGGAATAGAGGTCATTTCCATGTTCTTAAAATTTTTCGTTTCATGCTGTTTGGACACTTATGCACAATGAGATTTAATTAACATTTTCAAGGATTTTTTTTCTTAATTTTTGTTTGTTATAAATTTCTTTGTCAGGTTTTGAAGCTGGAGGCTCCAATGTTCCCTCAAATATTTATCCATGGTCTATCATTGGAGATAATTCAACCATATTCGTCTCAACTGATCGTACCTCTTCCTTTGAGCGAAATAAAGTTGCATTAAGTATGAAAGTTCTTTGTAATGAATCTAATCCTTGCCCATCGGGTGGTGTTGGAATCTCAAATCCTGGTTACTGGGGCATGGTAAGTATAATAGTAATCTTAATTACAATCTTTTAAATTTTTAATAATGAGCGAATTATTATTTCTGATCATTTCTAATTTTCATAAACAGAATATTGAGAAAGGGCAGAAGTACAAAGTGGTCTTCTATGCTAAAGCAGATGGTGCAATTAATCTAAACGTTTCATTTGTTGGGACGGAGAAAGGTGAAAAGTTGGCTTCAAATAACATTAGGTATGCTTTTCAATTAATTAGAACATATAGAGACTATATATACACTGTATTATAAAAGTAATAGATTAATTATTGGTCAATTATCGTGGCAGAACTTATGAACATAATGTTACAAATTGGACAAGGATGGAGACTATAATAGAAGCCAAGGCTACAAATCATAATGCAAGTCTTCAAATAACAACAAACAAGAGTGGATTTTTATGGTTAGACCAAGTGTCTGCAATGCCCTTAGACACATATAAGGTATATATGCACGATAGTATTGGCAAGGCATTTTTTTTTTTCATTCTTTTCTAATAACTGTGTCACTTAATTAATTAATCTTCTCTTGGCACAGGGTCATGGTTTCCGAAAGGATCTTTTCCAAATGGTAGCAGATTTGAAACCAAAATTTTTCAGATTCCCCGGTACATTAAAATTCTATGTTTTTGAAACTTAGGTTTGATTATAAGTTATAACGTTCTATGGCTAAAAAAGAAATATTGTAAACATAAATGGTAAATATATTTGCTTTTTTTTTTATTAGCCCCATTCCAAGTATGTATTTATAAGTTTTGTGAATTTAATTATGCAAACATTAAATAGTTTCTCTTAGACCTACTAATTTTATGTTGACACTTTCGCATGCATTATTAGGTGGATGTTACGTTGAAGGAGATTATTTAAGAAATGCATTTAGGTGGAAAGACACAGTTGGAGCATGGGAAGAGAGACCAGGACACTTTGGAGATGTATGGAATTATTGGACTGATGACGGATTTGGTTTCTTTGAGGGCCTTCAAGTAGGGTTTCCTTTTATAAACTCATGCATATATGGATATTTCATTTTTCTTATTGAATTGAGAAATTGATCTATTTGTTTCTCGAGCAGTTAGCTGAGGATCTTGGTGCATTGCCAGTGTGGGTGTTTAACAATGGTATATAGTTTGTTATCTTAACTAAAATTTTGCTAGTCGAGAATTTATAGTAAAATAGGATTTTCTGTAAGAATATTTTTTTTATATTTTATAAATTAATCATCGTTTCAATATATACAATAACTAATTTTTATTTTAGATTTCTAATTAACCAAATATTTTGTTTAGGTATAAGCCACCACGATGAAGTCAATACATCTGCCATCGCGCCTTTTGTGCATGTATAATTTTTTTCTTCTTCTATTTTTTTTTTCATTATATGTTTTATTATTTTTAAAATTTATTATTGCTTAATTATAATATTTTTTTTTCTATATATCTTTCCGTTAACTCACAGGAAGCTCTGGATGGAATTCAGTTTGCTAGAGGTTCTCCCAAATCAAGATGGGGATCTCTTAGAGCTTCCATGGGACATCCCAAGCCATTTGACTTGAGAATTGTTGCAATTGGCATGGAAATGAAGATTGTGATAAGTTTAACTACAAAGGTATGATTTTCCTTGTTTTTTTTTTTACAAATGTATGTTTTAGCATATTGAGTTAATTAATTAGTTATCATATTTCATTTATTGATATATTAATTTTGTTTTTCCAGGAAATTATCTTAAGTTTTATGACGCCATAAGACATGTTTATCCAGATATTCAAATTATTTCAAATTGTGATGGTTCTGAAAAACCGTTAGATCACCCGGCCGATCTTTACGATTTTCATGTAACATTTCCCAAGATGTATAGTTCTTGAATTTTTTTTTCATATTTGTTTACAAAATTCCAAAAAAATGTTAATTTTCCTATTTTAATTTGACCAAATGAATATTATCCTCTTGCTAATATATATTTTTCTATATATACTAGATTTATACAAATGCTGAGGACATGTTTTCGAAGTCTACTAAGTTTGATAATGTATCACGATATGGTCCAAAGGTTTGATTATTTAATAATTTTTTAATTAAAATATTTATACGGAGTTTGCATAATATTGTTTGTACTCAGATAAATGCCTAACATTTTTCTTTTACAGGCGTTTGTGAGTGAGTACGCTGTTTGGCAGGACGATGCCGGAAATGGAACACTTTTGGCTGCCGTGGCCGAAGCTGCATTCCTTATTGGACTTGAAAAGAATAGGTTGGATGATTAACTTTTTTAATTTATCAATAAATATTACTTATTAATTATTAATTTTTTTAACAGAAAAATCTAAATAGCAACCTTTTCCTTTTATCATCCAATATCAACCAATCAACCTTACAACTCTTGTTGGATTAACTTTTAACTATAGTTTTTTTCCTTAAATTTTCTTCCATTTTATGAATTAGTTGGTGTTTCCTTGAGTTAAACAGCATCACTTGTGTTTTTAATTATCGGTTTTTTCTTACAGTGATATCGTCTCCATGGTCAGCTATGCACCGCTCTTTGTAAACGCAAATGATAGGAAGTAATTCTCCTATGCTTTGCTCTAGCGTAAAAATATGATCAGTTTGTTTTCTTACGTTAATTTCTTCTTCTTCATCATCATCATCATCATCATCATCATCATCATCATCATCATCATCATCATCATCATCATATACCTTATTTTATGATATAAATAGATTGAGATGGCTTTGAAAGCTCTCACTATATATATATATAGGTGGACGCCGGATGCAATTGCATTTGACTCTTATCGGCACTATGAAACTCCCAGTTATTGGGTGCAAAGCCTTTTTATTCCTTCGAGTGGGGCAACTTTGCTTAATTCAACACTCCTCAGTTCTTCTAACAAATCCCTTGTTGCTTCTGCAATTGAGTACACAAACTCTACAAATAAGAAGAATTACCTGAGAATTAAGGTAATTGATCCTCTTAAAATAACATTAACAATGATTTAAAATAAATTTAACATAAAGATAGATAGGTACTAAGCTAAACTCACTTTTGAATTAATTAACATATCAGGTGGTAAACTTTGGAGATGATACAGAAAACCTTAGAATTTCTGTAAATGGATTGGTTTCAAAAGTGCAGCAATCTGGATCAACAAAGATAGTGCTCACAGCGCCTAATGTAAGAGAAGAGAATTCCTTCTCAGAACCAAAGAAGGTAAAATAATCTAATTTATAATTATACATAGGCTGGATAGATACATCTATAGAAAGATCTTATATTAATTTGTTTTTGGTTCATTTTAAATGCAGATTGTGACACAACAAACTTCACTTGAGGCTGCAAGTGGAGACATGAATATTATACTTTCTCCTTTCTCAGTTACATCATTTGATCTATTAAAGTAGATAACGGAGGAATGCTTTTTTAAATCAATGGGGATATTAGTACTCTAGTGACTTGTGTCTATAATCTTAATTTTCTCAAGAAATAAACTCCTTCTCTCTTGATGCTAATAGTCTTTGCTTCCCTTTTTATTCACTTACTAGTTATATCAATTTGAATGTGTAAATGAAAATACCACGAGGTGGAGATTATTAAAGACAAATAACGTACTGTTTCGAAAGGTTTAAAAGAGATTGACAAAAAAAAAAAAAAAAAAAGACGACATCCATCAAATTTTAGTAGTGTATATTAATATGTTGGAATAATAATTGAAAACCAACTACAAAGAAAAAATCTATGATTTTTGCGAATTAGTATTTTTAAAACATTAGTTAATGAATAAAAAATAATATTTATTATGAAAATCATATATAAAAAAGTAAATAAAATTATGAACAATATAATTTTACACATATTAATAAAATATATTTTTTTAATTCTTTAACTAATGTCCTACCAAAATCTATTTAAAAGAAATCATCTAACATGATTTTTCCAAAGGAAAAGAAGCTCTTATAAACAAACAACATTTCGCAATAGAAATGCAAATAGACCTTATATTATTCATAAAATGGAGTTTTGTTGAAAGTAAGCCTTTTCAGGTTTAAGAAAAACTATCTTTGAAATTACTGTAAAATTTTGGTTTACAAGAAAAATCAAATTTAGTGTTTATAAAACTCACGCAACTGAAATGGAAAGTTTAAACATGTATTCATATGATCTATTTTTAAGAAAGTATTTTCTTAATATAAAATAAGTTAATTTCAATAATGTAAATTTGTTTATATCTGCTATGTTTAAGTCCAATGAGTGATTCTTTAGGGTGAAAATGTAAACACAAACACAAGAGGAACTGAGAATTTTGGTCATAATTCACATTTCAAAGAATGAAAATAAAAAGAACCTGTTCAAAAACTTCTCTTGATGTCTTTTGGGGGCAGTGCATGTTACTTTCAAATCTTCTTTTCTTCTAGATCATTTATAATGCAATTTTCCATTTATTTATTTTCTCTACCATCTACATTTATGATTTAGTACTTTTCTTTTCTTCCTTATGACGGTGATAGAATGTTTTTTTTATCGAAAATCTCACATTTATTAGTGATATGATCAAATTAGTCTATGTAAGTGAGAAAAATCCCCCACCTTATAAGCAAGTTTGAGAGTGCATCTTCCTCCACTCTGGTGTTCTAATTCTGAAAGGGACATAAACACATTCATCAATTTCTTGTTTGATTAAATGTGAATTAATGTATTCTACTTTTTGATCATTAGACCGACAATACTTTATGAAGCGGAATGTTGGCCAGCATATAGGTAATATGAGCATAAAATAGGATAGCAGAAATGAGGATATTAAGGTGGATGTGCGGATATACGAAGATGGATAAGATAAGAAATGAGGATATTCGACGAAAAGTATCAGTGGTACCAGTATGTGAAAAGATGAGGGAGCATAGATTGAAATGGTTTTGGCATGTTATGAAACGGCCATTAGATGCTCCTGTCAGAACAAGAGTCTGTTACCAAGAGCTAGATACAAAGAGAGATAGAGGTCGACCAAAACTTACCTGGGGAAAGGTAGTTAAACAAGACCTAATGGAATGAGATATAGATTGGCGGACGGTATGTCTTAGGACGGAGTGGAGAAAAGCTATAAGTCTGGGGGAGGGTTAAACCCTTTAGTAGTTCTATGTTCCAGTTGTTCTCTTGTTTTAATTCTTTTCTTCTTCTTTTCTTTTCTCCTCTCACCATTCTTTTATTTTAACTTTGTTTCTCTCTTTTGTTCTTTTTTCGATTTATCATTGGGTTCATCTACCACCGACCCCAATTAATTTGGATTAAAGGTGCTGTTGATGTTGATGTTGATGAGGATACTTTCTCAATAGTTTTTTCTTTATTCTGTTCTGTGTGCTTTGTTGATCATTTAACTATTGTGTAATGTTTAGCTTTATTGTATATTGTATAATCTCCTAGTTATTTGCAATTTTGAACTTGGGAACTATCTCAACGAATAGACTCCTCAAAGTGCAGCAGTAATAAACTTTCAAACCTTCAACTTTTTGTTAATTTATGCAATAATCTTCATTTCCGGCTATTTTCTCTCAAGTATTTGAATTGGTAGTCTCTCCTATAATCACTTTGAATTGGGCATCATGGTAAATTTAACTTAATTTGCTGTTAATTTTACTCTTGCTGTAGAATTTTGTCTGTAAGATTTTAATGAAGGAACAAAAGAAGAAAGATTTCATTCTATGCCACTAAATTTTAGTCCCCCAGTGGATTGTCAAGTACCTTCCCTCAAGTCAATTCGGATACAAGGGCATGAAAAACATGTATTACAAATTTAAGCATAAAATTATATTTGATCCAATATATATACGTATATCCAATTCATTATACTGTTTTTACTACTCAACCCAATTTATGTCCAACTGTTTTAGTTCTGTAAGCCATTTTTGTGGATCTTGAGAAACAGCTGGTCTATATGGTGTCTTGATCTCACTATCTACATCAGGTGATGCTACATCATCATCAACTTTCTTATCCTTAGCAAGGTTGCCCTGTCTGCTTCGCTGCCGCCTCACCTTGAGGGAGAGAAGGCGAGAAACCTGACGAAGTCCTCCCCACTTTTCCAGTGCCCGTGCTATATCAAACCGCCCTGCGGGAAAATTCCATTATATACTAACTTCAAATTGGAAGTGGGATGAATTTACAGCCATCAGTTTTATCACTCTTTCTTTGCTAGACTTGAAAGTAAGCAAACCTATGGTTTGTTGCTGTAAACAATAAAATCAAAATTGAGGGGAATATCTTAACCAACCTGCACGTTCAAATGACCTTCTGCTAGGCATAAATGAAGGGTCCATTCCCCAGCTCCTTTGAAATCTACTTATCTGCATGAAGATGTCAACAATGTTATGTGGATAGATGCTTAACATTTATCCTTTCATCTTGTCATTGTTATTTAACTTTTTTAGTTTGTCATTCTGGTTAAGTGAATAAGTGGTAACTAGATTGGAACTTTTGCAGGCTCACCTCATAATGCAAATTTTCAAGATTGTCCCAGTAACCCTTTGGTTTGCGGTGTTTGTAAGCCAGAGAGAGGTTCATTATAGTTGCAATCTTTCTGAATCCACCCATGCGATTTATAGCCTTCTCAATATCCACTCTTCCATGCAAACGAAGTTGCTTCCTCATTGGCATAAATCCTCCCTGTCCATGTTCTGCAATGAATTTCAGGAGTTCAGATTTCAGGACTTCAATATCTCTTTGTAAGCCTGGAACTCTTGGTCTTTGTTGAGATGAGCTTTGAGCATTGCAATCAGACAAGTCTTTAGCTGAACAATAGCTGTCATCATCTTCAAAGCCAGATGGAACAGTTTGTTGCCCTGAATTTGTATTCTGCTTACATGCGTCCAAAATATTTGATGCTGTCTTGTTCTCAATATAGTCTCTTATTGCACACAAGTTTGATGGGAGATCTTCATAAATGACCTATTGTTAAAAGAAACAACATTTCAGGCATTGAAATACTCAATATATGTGTGTGTACATTGTTTGGATTGACAAACAAGTGATCAATTTCCTCCAAGATTGTATCTAATTGACAAACACCTCTTCCATGATAGCTTCAGAAAGGAAAGTGTCTTTGCGCATTTTTGACTCCACGGAGTACTTTAGCAGTGTGTGATGATTTCCTAGTTGCTCGAAAGTCCATTTTCCCTGGAATGAGTCAAAGTCCCCTTCAACCTGTTCGAAACTGATCTCCTGTTCTAGATATTCACACAAGTCTAGCACAACTCGAGCATGAAGCACCATATAAAGCAGACCTTTACACCCTTCCTGCATATTGATTAATCTGGGAAGTTACATCAATCACATAATTTATGGATAAATTGTATCGCATTCAGAAGTTCATTCTTGTATTAGTCACTGCTAAGGAGATACTTCTATATTTTGCTTACAGTGGAAGATGAAGGTAAAATAATGGCTGGTACTTAATACAGTGACCAACAAACAATAAACAGGGTATTCTCATCATTGACATGGCACTATACCTGGAGAATGCGGACTTTATTGTTATCTCGTGATAAAATCTTACTGATTGCTAAATTTGGAACTATCCTGCAAGAAATTATTGTTTTTCAAGTTAGGAAAAATGAGACATAACATCTGGAGGAATCTTTTATAGTATGTTTTCCAATAAATTTTGTGTAAAGAAGAAGTACACACTACTTACTCAGGAAGAGACTCATATGACGACATTACAGTCCATACATCACGAACAGGAGCTTTAACTGTTATGCTTGCAAACACGCAGCGATGAACACCTCCATTTTCCTTCACATGGAAATAGTTTTATAGGTAACTCAGATCACAAATTTAGCTCATTCAAAATTAAGGCCAATACATAACTACTTAGTGCAGATAAGTTACCAAAAGTCCATCAAATCTACGGAGATGAATTTCATCCACCACACAAGGCCTGTCAAGTCTGCAAGTTTTTCCAAATGCACCCCAATTATTGATGTTCACCTCACTGGAAGGCATGGGCAAGGTGCCAGGAATTGAGTTGACTAAATCTTCTTTGTTTTCACACAAAGCACTATTTATCTTTTGGGCAGATGACTCATTAATATCACTAGAAGTTTTATCCAAGTGATTTTCTGGCAGGGAGAGTTTCTGATTTCCTGAAATATTCCTCTCAACTCTATATGCCAAGGCTTGGAGGTTCACTGGGAGATCTGATCTGATAATCCTTTCCAAGAAAATAGCTGGGAAATTGAATCTTGGTATAACATTAACTTCATAAGATAAATTAGTTGATGAAGATCTGCAAGAAACAAAGTTGAAGAATAAACTATAAATATTCCAGGCCAATGGCAAATGAGTATAACTTCATTTTCTTTCATACAATTGCATTTTGGCCAATACAAAAGTAGAATATAGTCAAGAGTTTAAGTTCAAAACACATTGATATGAAGCTATTCAACTGAATCATATAAGAACTTCCTTGTATCACAATGTAATTCCCACCACAGATTCTAATTTGAGAACATGAGGATTGATGGGTACTTAGTTATAAAAGGTAAAGTAGTCATTTGTAGATATAAAAGAAAGGATAAGGCAGTTAGAAATTAGTTATAGGATGTATTATAAATAGAATTAGGATTGAAAGAGGGAGGGGAGGAGAAACAGAATAGGAAAGGGGGTTGATTACGGGAGCATCTCAAGGGAGAGCTCTCTTGTTGATTATGGGAGCATCTCAAGGGAGAGCTCTCTTGTGTATTAGCTATCGAACAGTGTTGATACTTGAACAATTAATAAAAGAGGCAAATTCATAAAGGGCTTGGTATATTTTGCATGTTCTTGCTGTGTAGGAGATATTGCACTGCAGGATACAGAGGAATAGGAAAATTGGAAGACCCGAGCCAGGAACTCAACAAGGATCTCCATATAAAGGCCAAATTTGAAGCCTCTTCTGTCATCAGAACTTCATCCAAGATTCCAAAATTTGGATGTGCTAGCATTACATTAGCATGATATATTAAAGATAAATACAGCGGTTTGAATTGAAGCAACCTCAAGATGTCCAATGAGTCCAGAAGTAAAATCAAATTATAGTCTCTATATTATGCAAGACTGCTTAGCAAGTATTGGCTATCAGGGGTATGGTTCCTACCTTGTTCCAGATTTGACAGACCATTTGCCCTCAAACTTCTTAAAGTCTCCATCAACCATGGAAAAGTAAAGTTCTCGATCCCATGCCTGAAGTATTAAAAATAATATGTATCAAATATGCAGTGCATACCCTTTGAGTATGAGAACGTACAATTCTTGAGAAAGTTTTCCATCAATCAAGTAATGACTGTAATGCAATTGCCTAAAATGAGCACTTTAATTACTTCTAGCTGTCTTATACAAGTTATTTATTATTGAATTTGTATACCCATTCAAAAGAAAAGAATCATAACAAATAACAAATAAATAAATAATAGCAATTGCCTACAAACATTGAATTTTTTTTTATTGTCTTAACCCTCCGATTCATCAAGGGATAAGGACCTTGACTAATCCAGAGTTCGGCAAGGAGGTAAGTAAAGCTAGCTCAAGAATTGTTTTCGTCAAGAATCGAACTTAGATAGTATTTGAATGATTCAACCTTAACTTCAACACCTTAACCACTTGTACCAAATCACTTGGTTTACAAACATTGAATTTGAGTATTTGAAGTGAACAAGTTGTGATGGAGAGATGATTGGTCATATTTTCTTGCTTCATATGCAGTAGACAGATTAGCAGCACAGTAACTTCATATGTTTCAACATTTTGAATCCTAACAACTAACTCTCACCTTTTTCTTGTATTAAGAATTTAAAGGTTTATATCTAGTTCCATGCTGACATGAAGTAACTGAATCACAGAAGAATAAAAAAAAATAATAGCAAGTATTTATGGATGAGATGCTTACAGAATTGATGAATTCTTGAAGATCCAAGACAACACGAGCTTCTATGTGCCAATACATTGACCTTTGAAATCCTCTTTGCTCTAACCATATCCGTCCAGGATATGGGCAAGGAATTTTCCCACTGTAAAAAAAGAAAAACAAACAATTAAACAACAATGCTCATAGTCATGATCTCATACAAAACTTACATGAAAAAAATAATATAAATATCATTTGTATTGTTTTAAAATCAAAATTGACATTTCATGTCGATAATTACTGCCAATTTTAGTCACTACCAGAAAAGTTTTATATACTCATGGAATTTAGAGAAGGAAGTAATTCCGGAAACAAACAAAATTAAGCACGTAGAACGAAACCATAATTTTGTGACATCGAGACTATGTTTGGAGACAGAATGGACCGTCTCTATCCTGTTCCGTATCAAGATATTTCTCGGATTGCTCTAAACAAATTCAGGGACGGATAATTGAGACGAAGTTAATCAGTGCCTGATAGATGATAACAGAATCCGTCTCTAATTCTGTCCCTGCATATCAATGTGCTGAATTTTAAAATTCTAATATGTTAGAGACGAATATTCTCCGTCTCTAAGTCTTCTTTTTGTACCAACAAAATTTTATTATCGTATGTTTTTGAACATTTTTATCCTCAGAAATCAATAGTAAATGATATAATTTGCAATATAAAAGTTTAATAAGGTTGTCAAGAAAAGGCATCAATTACCGGGATGAAAGGCCATGATTGACTAGAAGAAAAACATCTTATAAAACTCTAATTAAGGTCTATCCGATCTCTTACTGTCAGTTTTCATTCTCATGTCTGCCATGATTTCTGATTAGTCAATGGTGTATATGATAGTGTATAGATCATTCTCATGTCTGTCATGATTTCTGATTAGTCAATGGGTGTATATGATAGTGTATAGAAATTAAATTATTAATATAAGTAAATAGCACATACACTAAATAAAAATGTTTATACTGTCATCTTAAAAATGTCTGCCATTATTTCTTATTGATTTACAGGTTACAGAATTACACATTTTACTATAGAAGAAAATAAAATCTTGACATTATAGTTTTACCTTACCTCCACACAAGATTTGGAATGAAATCAGCGAGATGATCATAATCAGTGAGAGCGTTCCAAACGGATTCGATGTCAGCATTGACAGGAATTTGGGCCTTGACTCTCCTTTCCCTCCAAGAAACCACTTGAACCTCACACTGCACCTCACGTTCAGCCTCTTCATCTTCTTCTACTCCGTTAGTATTACCACTTCCTACTTCTTTGTCACACCGGATCCTGGGTTTGCACTGGGTTGAAGAAACCGCAATGCCATTGTTAGCAGAGTGATAGGGGAAGAAGAGGCTCAGAGATAGAAACGGCGCTGGTTTGAAAAGGAAGCGCAGAGAAAGAGGTTGAGCTACTCCAAGGAAGGTGGTTGAAGAAGTTCTGCAAGTGGTGATCATGTCATGGAATGGAAAAAAGAGAGAGAACAGTGAGTGAGTGAGTGGTGTGGAGATAAAAAAAAAAAAAGATGTAGTTGTTGTTGTCGTCGTCGTTCATGCATGCATGATGGCCACTAGTTTTTGCTTCTGTCGTTTTATGCTAATGTTTGGACTTTGCACTTTTCGTATGAATTGGTGGCTCTGATGCACACACGTTAGTTGTTGCCTTTTCATTGTATCCACAATTTCCTGCCTTTGTTTGTGATACATTGTTACCTACTAATTTCAAGTTCCCGGCTGGACAAATGCAATGGAACAGTGATATAAATTAGGGATATTTTTTTACTATTTTTGCACATCTTGCACGTACCATAGTCCATAGACAATTCTCATCTTTAAGAAGAAAAAAATTTTAGATTGAGTATATCCTAGTTATTCATTTGAGTAGTATATTGGGCTGGTTCGTTTAACTTTTATTAGAAAAAATATTTTTTTAATAAAATAAGTACTGTTATGTTTTTTTATATGTTTGTTTACATTGTGGTTTTTTTTTTTTACGAAACAAATCTTATTTGTATCCTTAGAAAAGATTTTTGCAAAAAAATATTTTTTAAAAAATCATTTTTTAAAGTTTAGACAAAATGATTTCATCATT
>PYAF01004598.1:1612669-1622816 GCA_007407185.1 Glycine tomentella
GAAATAAGGATAAGTATGCTTTGATATCCAAAATGTTATTTTACACCTAACCTAACTAGAGAGAGAAATAAAAAAAATAAAAGTATGATAAATTAATATATGATGTGATAGGAGAATTTTTCATAAAAATGATATAATTTGAATTTATTACCAAAATGAATAAATATTAAAATAATATCAAAATAGTTAAATGGTATTTTAAAGCACGACTTTATTTTTTGGATTTTTTTAAATGAAACTAAAAATTATCACAAATTGTTATTCTATCACGATAAAAAAAAATTGTCATTTTCTTTCAATAACAATATAGTTTGCTCATAAATTATTCGTTAGCAATTTCTTTTTTCTTCCCCACCAAAACAATAAAAGGAATAAAAGTATACACACTCCAAATGTACAACTTGTTATTATTGGGTACCTCACACAATAGTCGAGAATAGAAAAAAGGGAAGAAGAAAATAATACACAAAATTTATCATATTTTCTTTTCACTATATTTTCTCAGCACACTCTACAATTACACTCAGATTACAATAAAATATATAGGCTTAGAAACTCTAAGCATATTAACTATTCATGGGCCAAAGCCCAAATTATAAATAATAAAACACGAGACCAACAATAATACTAAGTGTCGAAAAAAGTTCCCTGGTCTCTGCCTGCTCACCGGGGAGCGAGACCCGTGCATATATGCTAACGGCACATTATGAGTCATATCCAACATCTATGTCATCATGCTTGATACTAAGGTAGGTTTTTTCATTAAATTTTCTTATTCATTAACACTTTTGTTCCCATGGCAACTCTATTTTGCCTGATCCTGACAAAGGATAATGAAATATAAAAAACAAAATAAGCTTGTGAAATCTAAATTCAAAGAACATGATAAATAATATTATTTTTGTTAATAGAGTAGATAGTATATAGATGAAGTGATCCCAAAAGCAAGAAAAATTATGTAGTAGTCATAATATAAGAGAATTTGTGTATAATGAAATCAATAAACCTGTCATGTACATCATAATTAGTTGAAAATGAATTTGGTATGAATTTGTTGATAGGATAACTTTGATAAAAAAAAAAAGGTAGGACCATAACTTTGATTAAAAAAAGGTAAGACTTCAAAATGACATCATTTGTTGCTAGACAAAACATTTACCCAAATAATGCTATGCTAGTAAACTTCTTACTTGTTTAGCTCTTCTCTTTCAATTTACCCAAATAATATCTTCATTTTTATCTATTTTGCCATGCATCTTTTCTTCACTTTTGTTTGTATCAATGCTCACTTTTATAAAGGTCATGTATCAAATTTCATAATTGAACATTTCATTGATCCTTTACCTGTTCACTTAAATTTCTACAATAAACATCAACTTCAATTTACTAACTTTTTTTAAACAAATATAATTGAACTATTGATTATTAATAGGATTAATATTAACAACAGATAAGCAACAACAATCAAAGATTGTATGCGAAAAAATCCTATCCTATAAGATAATACCAAATCGACATAATCAATTGAAAAGTTTCCATATAAAAAGTCAACAAAAATAACACTTTTATTTTTTTGTCAAATGAGTAAATATTTCATAAATCAAATTTTGTTATGTATTTAATACATTTTGAAAACTGATTTTCAATAATTGTTACAATTTTAACACTTCTGAATTTTAGTTTATGGAACTGGTGAAATTTAAACATATTCAAAAACCTATTTTCAAAGACAAGTGTTGCAAAGTTCTCTAACACTATTGTTCTCGTTTGGTAGATGACCCTCTATTATCTCTGTTAAGTAAAATGTTTTAAGTGTAGAAGTGTTGTTTTTTGATAAAGTCAATTTCAATAAAAAAAAAATCTAGCTTTCAGAAAGAATCTTGTCAAAAATAGTATGGGACCATCTTTTACATTAATCTTATTGAAAAAATTTTCGATATAGGTTTGTCAAAATATATTTTGAGATTTGTCGAAATATATTTTTGATAGAAGTTTGTCAAAAATGAATGATAGGAAATTTTATTAAGTAGGTTAAATTAGTTTGTAGGTCTCCACACTATTACAAAATTTTTCATTAGATCTCTACTTTATTTTTTAAAATTGAATTTCTATATTATTTTAAAATTATAATCAGGTCCTCATGTTAATTTCTCGTGGAGAATTTGTTAGACTTGATGAAATATCCCATCATATACACACATGCAAATGCGAATCTTAAACCAATACACTTGAGCTGATTACAAAGATGGAAACCCTAAACCACAAATTGAAACAAAGGTGATCTTGAGTCAAGGTAGTGGGGAAGCTTTGAAACAATAGTTCTTCATGATCTGAATTCTATCCCTAGTGTCTGCAGTGCATATTTCATTCCAAGTTCTCATCGAATTTCTTGACCAAGAGATGAATGTAAAGGCAGCTGGCAACACAGGTTCATACTAGGACAAGGTGATAGTATAGTCACTTGGACACAAATTGTTGTATGATGTTTCCCTCTAGGAAATTAGGAATGCTTAATTATGTTGTTTTTAAAATCATTCCAGGGGAAAGTTTTTACTTGTTAGCTTGCAAATGTGCATGAACATAAGATTATAAAATAGTCCATTATGCTTTTGGATTAGGTTTTTATTTTGGAAAGGTTCAACCCAATTTAAATTCCTCAATATTTGTGACAATAAAAAACGGAACAGCTGAAGCATGTTAACAAGGAGTCAGTTGGAGTGAATCAAAGAAATGTAATCCATCTTCCATCAAGAGTAGCAAGTCACCAAAAACATGTTAACAAGCTGCAACTTTTAAAAATGTATGATGGGAGTTGGGTCACACACACACACCAAATGTAGTGCACCAGTTAATTGGGAAGAGAGCAATAAGGTATAAGAATTAAGCAAATTCAATTGCACAGACCAACCAATGGTGCCACTCCTTCATTTCAACGATACACTCAACTCACATGGCTATGAGCATACTTTCATTAATCATCAACTAGCCATGCCACGCAATGTAACCCATCAAGTGCACCATAAATCTTTCTATCACTCACGAGTGCAACCACATGCACACAATTCTTATTGAAAGAGCATAATCGAATCAAATTTCATCCAATGGTGTTAATGCTCATCTCAACCACATCCACACACATAAAAGAAATTAAAACATGCATTAAAATCCAAAACCATTCATAAAAGTCACAATCCAAAATTAAAACTCAAAAACAATCACTAAAAGTTTCCAAAACACAAGGACTAAAAACACACATGAAATTTAAATGATTGAACTTAAAACAAAATTAAAATGGCTTCAATTCAAGCATCAGCCTCCATGTCCTGAGTCTATTCTCCTTATAATCAGAGTATCATCTCTTTAGCTGAAATGGCATATGAGTATAATCTAATATATTTTAATATCAGAACATGAATCCTCTTATTTCGATTCACATTATAACCATCATTTTTATTTTTTATTTTAATTGTATAACATGCATTTTGATTTTTCTTAAACATAAAAGTGTGTTAAAGGTAAACCCTAAATCAAAAGAAAGCTACGACTATTAGGTTCTGTGAATGGCAATGGCTCTGGTAACGAGCCACCTGATGATGGAGGTGGTAGTGTGCTTCCTAAACATGAAAAGCATCCTTGTATTTGTTTTATCTTAACCGTTTCTAAATTGAGTAGTTATTTAAAAAAGGAATTGATCACAAGAAAAGCATCCTTGTATTTGTTTTTCAAGTCATGAGAGAAAAGCATCTGATCGGGTGGGGGGAGGGGGCATGAATTGATCCAGGTTTGCAACCAAAATAAAGATAGGACAAAGTATGAAAGAAATGAAATAGAAGTGGCCTTAAGGAAAGTAAATAGGCCAGTTGTAGTAGTAATGTTCTCGGTGGTTCTTGTCCCAGGTCTTGTTCCACTGCAACAACATAATTTTATTTAGCAGATAATTAGTTCCTCATATTAAAAAAAAAAGCATAAAGAAAACAAAAGTATCAGCTCCCAAGAAAAAAATAGATAGAGTAAAATAGCATACCAAGAACTCATATGGCTGATTCTTCTTCCTTGCCTGTTTCCAGTGATATTGCTCATATAACATTGCTTTGTCATGCCAACTGCACATTAAAGGATCTTAGAATATGCAATGTAAAAATGCGTTGATGCAAAAGAAAGCTTCGAAAGGCTAAATCATAACTAAAGAAGAGAGAAATGGTGCAAGCAGAGTTTCAAATCAACTCAAATATCATAAGCAGGAAATAGGGATAACAAATGAAGGAAGCACCAAATTGACCTTAAAGCAAACAATAGCTATACGTCTATCTTCCACAAAAGACACATGTGTAATAAAGCGACGTGACCCTTTTTTCTTTTTCAGCTTTCTGTTGAAATCTAGTAGCATACATTACATTCCAGCTACCCATTCTCACCTTTTAACTCATCTTTATATGTAAAAGATATGAATAGGAAATTCTTTCTTTGGAGCTATATTCAAACCTGAAAATAATGAATTTCCTTCATACCTCTGTTGATATTATAAGGAGATTGGGAATGAGGAAAAGAGATAAAAGGGAAGCATATTGGACTGGGGGACTTTTTCCCTCCTACATAGTTTAAGTTTGCATTTTTTATATTGAAGAAAATAATTCGACAGGAAAGTGGCACTGGCATTGAAACCAAGGGCCTATTTGGATAAACCATTCCATAAGCACTTATAGGAGAAGGAAAAAAAGAAAAGCAATTCTCTACACCCTAAAATTAGCTTATGCATAAGTTAAAAGTCAACTTTTTGAGAAACGAATGTAAGAGAACTTGAACAAATTAGCTTATTCATAAGCTAATTTTAGCTTGGATAGAAACTTTATCATTTTTCCTTCTTATTTTCTTATCCTATAAGTGCCTTCAGAGAAATTTATCCAAATAGACCCTAAATATCACTTCAGATTCTTGCATATTAAATGTAAGCAATACATATATTACAAAGCAATTATGTACTCCGCAGCAGTATAAAGCTCCTTAATCATTACTATTGCATACAACTAAACAATGGACAGAGATATAAGGTTGGCTCCATGGTTGGGAAGGGGGGGCTTAAGGGTGAAGGGAAAAGGGAGGAGGGAGAGGTTGCGGGTTCAAATCCCTCTTTGAGATTTCTAACAAAACTAACAAATTAACATTTGCAGTTAAAAAAAAAAAAAAAACTAAACAATGCCGCACCCTATATACTTACTGGCGCTAAATTACAACTTGGAGAAAAACCAAATCCCGCAATCAAAGTAGCAGCATTTACCCGTTCCTCATTTTATTACCAAAAATAGTCCATAACAAGCTAACAGATACTAATTCAAAAATCATTTTCTCAACCGCAGAAATTAAACACAATACATAAAAATTGATGCTACAAATATAATGCTATCACAGACACATAAAAATATACAAGAGTACAAATATATTAGTATAAAATATATGCACATGATTGAATTCTTTAAAAACCTATTTCCTATGAGTAAATCCTAGCAAAAAGTTCAGTTAGCAAAAAGATATGGCAAATTTGATTTAATTGAAAAGAGGGGAAGAGAGTGGTACTTGAACTGATTAGAGAGCTGCCACATGTAGGGATTGAAATATGTGAGAACAGCGAAGGCAGCGGATCCGACCCATATGTTGACGAAGCGATCCGGGTCCGAATGGGGCACGCCCGGGTCGCCACGATAAGCATTTCCGAAATACTTCTCCATTCTTCCTTCTTCCTATCCCTCTGCTTTGTTTCCCACTTTACAGAGACTCTACCCTTATCCACTCCTCTCTATATATTATAAACTCACTCCTCTCTCTGTATATTATAAACCCACGCCTTCACGACGTCGTTTTTACATTTTCTTTTTTGATTTTAATGTGTTTTGTTGTGGGTTTCCAAAATGCAATGGTGCAACCCTCCCAAACTGTTTAATGTACCTCCTTTTATAGAGCTTTTGGTTTGAGAAAATATTTTCTATTTTTCATAAAAATATCCCATTGAAAAAAATTAATTTTTAGAATGTTTTTACCCATATGTACTCTCCATTATATACATAGAATCTCCTAATATGGTCTTTTAAAAAGCAAATATTTTTTCTTCTTCCATAAAAAAACAAAAGGAATAAAAGTACACATCCTTTAATTTTACCACACTTGGTGGTCCAAAATTAATGAGGTTGACCATTTGATTATAATATTCATGCCAAACAATCCTACAACCACAAAATTATTTTAACTATATTGATCATGTCTTGAAACATATTAAAATAGAGAATTATTATTGAATTATAACTAATTTATTTTCTTTTATTGATACTTATTATATATATAGTTTAATGTTTTAAAAAAATTATTAAATTTTCTCGATATCATTTTATATATTTATTTAAAGTATATGATATGAAAAAATAATTTTATAATAAATAATTATAATTATAAAATTTACATATTATGTGGCCTTTATAATGCACATTTTAAAGGATAATAGGTGACTATTGGTGAAGATTCTATGGACATATTCATTTTTGTCCTGGTTTAAGGTTAAGAAATAAAGTGCAATTAATGTGTTTAGTGTAATTTTTTTTATTAAATATAAAACTTGAACTAAAATTTTTAAAGTAAACTAAATTCTTTGTTTAAAATAATTTTAAATTATAATTAGTTATTTTAAATTTCAATTGTCATACAAAGTCCTTAAATTATATTAAAACAACTTAAAACAAAAAAAAAATTAAGATATCATCAGTATAAAACAACTAAATTATCTTATCTAATTTGTTATTTTTAATTTTCAATTAGATGTTTTAAAACAATTAAGAGAAATATTTATTAAGATTTTTCTTATTTACTTAACATGTTTCACAGTTTCCTACTTTGTGCAGCAAACTTAAAACCATATTATATATGCTAAAGGATATATGATAAAAATTCCATATACTTAACAGTTTTAAGGTGAAATTTAAAATTAATTAACATATGTATATTTAATTTAGACAATAAATTATTTATTAATGTAAATAAATAATAAAATATAATTAGATATTCAACCCTTAAGTTAATAAATGTGTATTATATTAATTATAAGAATAAGGTTTGAGCACATGCATGGTGTTTCGGAATCTAAGACATATATAGCAGAATTATAATTATATAAGATATAGCAAGAAATTCCAAGAACAGAAATCACCTAATTTAAAACATGGAAAATTGATATCTTTGTGAAAAAATATATAGGAGAAATAAATGTGATGTTCATGATTCAAATTACTTTTATCCAATTTGCGGATATGAATGTTGTACTTTCTCCTTATTCGGTTACATCATTTGATATATTAAAGTAGACAATGAGGAAATGTCTTTTAATAAATGGGATTTGAGACTCTGGTGAAATATATCTCAATAATAATTTTGAGACTTCTTATATATGTTGATATTTATTACTTTACTTAATTCCCATCCAATTAGTTCTACAGCGACTAAATCATTTTTAATAATTAAAAACTTTTAGAATAGTGACCGATCATAGGATCAGTCGCTGAAATAATTAAAAAAATAGCTACCGGAAAAAATTAAATTATCATTTCGACTGGAGTGATTCATCTATCCTCCCAAGTTTAAACTGGGACAATTAATCCATTTCATTGAAATAAGTTTTATAATTTGAAATAATAATATTCAATAATACATTTTACATTTTAAATAGATGAAAGGGAGGCTAATAGTTTTTTTTTTACCAATTCAAGAGCCTCATTTTATCCCTCAAACATTTGTTTAAGCCTTTATCTATTTCCTTTCATACCATTTTTCACCCACTAACCACATTACAAGCCTATTAAAGTCTATACTGACCAAAGATTGATTGTTCTTATTTTCTTGAATCATAATCCTAAGAAAATAATAGCTCGACTCATCCAATTGTTAATATGTTTGCTCAGAAAAAAGAAGGTAAAAAGAAGAAATAAAATAAATGCTTATAAAACTACTTATCCAAAATTTCCTTAGGGAGGATAAGCACTAATTAGGGCAAAATCTTTTGCATATGAAATCATTTGGACTGGGGTGATTCATCTATCCTCCTAAGTCCAAAGTTTAAACTGGGAGAATCCATTTAATCTCTTTTTCATCTTGGGGGCAATGACCTCACATGCATGTTATTCCATCTTTTCTTCTCCTATTTATCAACCTTGTTCTCTCAAGTCTAAATTTCCATCTGTGCTTCCCATTTCATAACGTATAGGGGCAACTCGTACTATTTCCCCTATACGGCTATACTAGATAGGACAAACTCAAACTCGCGGGTTAATTCCAAGGTTAAACTTCCTGCCCCATTAAAAATTCCTTTTAGAAATGGAAAATCATTTTACCCAAATCCTACCTAGCAGGCTAGCACAGACATGCATGTTTGTTAATAATCCCTCAACTACCATATATGTTAGGCATTGAAAATTGTACTTTATTAAGTATTACATTTCAAATAGCTTCAGTGTTGCACTTTGTTTACCTTCACAAAACAATAAAATATCTCAATCACCTAATTTATCTTTCTATAAAACATCTTTATTAAAAGAAATAATAAAGAATAAATTATAAGTTATATTACCTAGCTAATAATTTTCTTATATTGCAATCATCTATTTATCTATCCTGAGAAAAGTTTTCCCTGATAGGCAGATACCATGAGTTGCTTCCTGATCTTACCTTACCTATTTTCCGCTCAATTCATCACTTACACAAACCCTTCTCCCGCTCCCTTTTTTTCTCCTTCTCTTTTCCTTTTTGGCTTTTTCTATATTTCCTTTTTAAAATTTTCACGACTCCTCCTTCACTGCTCGCCCTCTCCTTCCTCTTTGACCACCTTCCCCTCCCTTTACCTCTTGTTCTGTGCTACTCACCAAATCTCCTTTTCCTGACTTAGTTTGTTAGTCTACTTCTAAACACTTATTTCATATTAAATTTTTTTATATAAGTCACATTTCTCTTTATATGGGACAGTAGACTCAGATCATTGAAGAAATATATTGAAAAAATATATGTGAATCAAACTATGATATATAAAAATTAAAATTATTATTATCCAAAACATGAGACAAAGGTAAAAATAGACTAAATTTTAATATGATATAAATTTATTATATTCAGGATGACTCGGTTAAAAAAATCTATTTTGTAAAAAGTCTTCTAAAAAACAAATTTATTACTTCATACGTTTATATTTTTTAACTTTTTATATAGGTCAACATTCATAATACTTTTTAAAAAAATAAATGTATAATTTTGATACATTATAATAATTTTAATATTGTATAATATTAACAAAAATATAATTTATATTTAATTATTTAAATAGGTTGGACCTTATAAGCTTTAAAAGATTTTTCAAGTGACCTAATAATGACTTTTTAATATAAAAAAATAGGCTTTCATAAAACCTAGGCCTGATTTATTTTTAAAAAAATAGTCTAATTTAAATATGATGTAGGCTAAGCTATGAGTTCCTATGAGAAGTCTATTCCCACCCATGGGGGTGGGGCCTCACCGCCTCACCCAAATGGACGTGTCTAGGTATCATCGAGCTATCTTTTTTACTAAGGCTGCATTGTATGCAACCACTTTTGTCTTAGGATGAATTACCTTTTCCGTTTTCTATATTATCGGGGGTTGGTGAAATTAGAGTAGTATGCATGCATGAGGCTATAAATCATAACTCAGTGCAATTTTTTTTTTTTCCTACGTGACCAGGTGTCCTCCAACTCAAAGGTCAGATATTCTTGCTCGCAGTATATGATTGTCATCAGTTCAATTTATTTTTCATATAATAAGAATCAAACACATTAATGCAATTATTATTGTATAACAACAAAAAAATACTATGCACATGACTTTCTTATTTGAACACTTTTATAACTGAAATAAACCCATTGTAAAAAGGAAAAAAAAAAAAAAAAACTGAATAATTATGACCATGTATAGTTTAGAAGCATAGTCTTCTCTTACATGGCAGAGTGTAGAAGCATCCTAATTCTCTAACAATTTCTTCAATCAAATCCCTGCAAATATAATCCTGCAAAGCCAACCCAATTCTTCCAAGCTCTCGTTTTTCTCCCCATTCAACGTCCCTACACACTTCATCCACACTTTTTATCAT
>PYAF01004598.1:1622916-1643535 GCA_007407185.1 Glycine tomentella
TAAATGATATAAACTTCCTAATTAACAATATATCTGTTGATGTTATATAATTGATATAGTTATATTGCCTATCTTTTAAATTTCTTTGAAATATACCCTTTTTATTAATTACCCGATAATTTTAGTCTGTTTCCTAACAAATCAAGTTTTTTTTTAAAAAAAAAAAAAAGCTTTTAAGAAAATCAAGTTAAAAAAGTAAGAAAGTATTTTGAAAAAAAAAAGTACCCTTTGTTATTATACATTTTAACTTTATTAATAAGGATTCTTAGTTTAAAAAATATTATTTTATCAATACTAATTAGTGAAATTCATAATATTTAAAAGTGTGTACATTATTTAAACAATAAATAATTTGAAGGGGATGAAATGTGTTAATAGTGTGTATCAAGTCTAAAATGAATGTACATTTTCTACAACAAAATTGGATATGTTCTTTCCTGAAACATAATGAATGAAGACAATGTCTTTCTCAAGCCACAACCCGCATGGATGTAGCTGCAGTAGTGCAGTACTACCTGCACAGGCAAGCAACAAGGCTCTTGGTTGTTGGAGAGAGAGAGAGTGGTTGTGTTGTGTGGGGCTACAAATTAACAAATCCCTGAAAAAGTGGGTTTCTGCATGCCCTGTGACAGGTAAAGCTCCAAAGCTATGTGCCTCTTTTTCTTTTGAACATCTTTTGACTGCCTCAAGTCATGAGGCATAGTCTCTAGAGTAACAAATTGTGGTCCAAGATTCATCCACCAAAGTACGATAATTTATTGGTTTTTTATTATTTTTATCAGAAAATATAAAAAAAAAAACAAAAAAAAACCGGATTTGGGCTTCTTTAATTTTAGATTTTTTTATTGACAAATTGTATATAATAATTTAGATTAGTCACATTTAAAGTTCATATCTTTTTAAATATATATATATATATATATATATATATTATGCAAGATTCAAATTTAAATTCTTTAATATAAACTTAATGTGGATTTTCAACTGAATTGGAAAAGAGAAATTATTCACTGTTTTTCATCCTAATAGATAGATAGCTGTGAAACACTCTATGTTAAATTGGGTGCGGGATGATTGCAGTGGTAAGAGGAAATTCATTTGTCTCCCACTATGATGGTCATGATGGTGTGGAATACAAGAAGTTATGATTTCAAAGCTTGGAAATCCTAAATATCATGGGTAGCGGCAGCATGTGCTTTTTGATCAAAGATCATTGTCTGTCCTATTCATGGGTAAGTAGTACTAATAACTCCTGTGCCTCTTTCTATGCCTCTTTCTAGCTTAGGAATTGTGAATGTCCTTTCACAAAATAACAACGAAGCTGAATAAACCGTGAATTGAGTATGCCACTTATTTAATTGAGTATTGATTTTACTTTAGTCTTGGCATAATCTTACTACTAATCCCAAACATTAAAAAGAAACAATTTTGCTATTAATCCAAAACATAACAGCAAAGCTGAATAAACCGAGCCCACTCTTTTTCTACTTTAGTCATTTCATACCTAATTCAAGGGAGAAAAGAAAACATTTTTGAAATTTGACATATCAACTTTAAAAATGAGCAAAGGATGAGATCAAAAGACGTAATTAATCAACTCATCTAATGATGTAAACCCTATTTCTTAATTATTCTTAAAACACCTTGCATATAAAAACATGGGTACGTACGAAACAGCAACAAAGGAATATATATTCAGGGCATAAGTTAAAACTAAAAAATTATCTACTCATTTTCTCCTTATTTCATTTATGCTTCATTTTCTTTCTCTGTTTCTTCTTTTTTTATTATATCATTTTATATTTATATAAATAACTTTCTTGTTTTTCTTTTCTTTCTTATTTCAAACTTTTTATCACCCAAATCTACCCCCCAAAATAAGATGGATGTTGAATTTTATCCAAAAGTATTTGTTTGGATAAATGTTAATAGAAATTAGTACAAAATTTGCTATCGAATATAATAATAATAATAATAATAATAATAATAATAATAATAATAATAATAATGTAAAGTTGTCCCAACTCAAAATCATTTCTAGAACGAGAATAATTTTTTTAACATAAAACTTAACATGTGAACATTTATAAAACTGAAACACTATTTTTTATTTTATAAAAGTGCAAGTGGAAGTTCATTAACCATTGATTTTGCAATGGGCGAAGCAAATGATACTTCTTGAGTCCATGCAGAATGTGTAGCAATCATGCAAAGGTAGAATTAAGCTAATTTATTATTTTAAGCATATGTCTTAAAATATTTACCATCGATGACATAATTCCAAATGGACTTCACCAGAATTTAAACGCAGGCAATCAAAACTCATTTTCATCGATCATATTAAACTAAAACTAAAACTTATAATTAATTTAGCAGCGAGAAAAAAAAAAAAAAAAAGGCAATGAGCACAATGGATTATGGATACGAAGGTTAGGGGGGGCTTACGAAATGAATGCCGTCCCGAGTGGCAACTCGGACTGAGTGGCGAACGAGTGAACTCGTCAAGCACAGACACCGGACTCGGTTGCTGTGGCTCCCCGTTAACCACCGAACACTTCACCTCCGCAACCGTTCCAAATTTATCCTCGAAGCCAATACAAGCCACCGCCGGCGGCGTTGACGGAGACGGCGTCGACGGCGGAGGAGGATCGGTCAAACGCACGGCCTCGATGATCTTCTTCAGCGCCTTCAGATCCTCATCGCACCTCTGCAACGCCCCGAGCAGCTTCTGCCTCTTCTCCGCCACCGTATCCGGCGGCGACAGCGGAGCCGCCTCCAGCCCCATCAGCCTCGCCACTAACGCCGGCGCCTCGAGGCGGCTCTCCATCTGAGGCGCCTTAACACTCGAGAGCCGAATCTCTGCCGGCAAAGTCGGACTCCTCGGCACGTCGGACGACAGCCTCCGTTCATCGGCGGCTGCCTTCGAATTTCCCGGCAGCAAATTTCCGGCGTCGGCGGGGTTCTTATTAATCTGCCTCTTTCCTGAGAATAAGGACAAAAGAAAAGAATAATACTATTTGTAATTTGTGTGACTAAAAAAATTTCCAGAGAAAGAAAACGCAAACAGATATGGTGTGGGGCCCAGGCACCGAATGTGAGGAAGCGGCGAGAGCGACGGGAATTGGAGTTGGAGATGAAGTGGAGAATGCCGGACATGCAACCGATGGTCTTCGCGTGAATCTTCTCCGGCGGAGTTTCTCGCCGCGACGACGACGGCGACACCGCACTGCTCTGTCGCTTCATTACTCTCTCTCTCTCTCTGTTTCTCTCTTTGCGCAGTGTATGCGTAAAAGAGTGAGTAATGGTTATCACAAGAACAACGTAAATTAAAGCAAATTGCACGTGGAATGTTAATTATCATGTTACGGTAACTTTTTTCTCTTTTCTTTACTGTCTGTCTTTCCTCTTTTAATGTTAATCTGGTAGTAATTATTACGTGTCTCCTTCTTAATTTCATTTGTGCCTACTTTTTTTTTTTTCTGTTTTTTATGAAGAATATTTAGTTTTAGAATGAGGAGACACTTCCGTAGCAAGGCATCAATGGCATACTTATTTTTTCGTGAATAATAATGCCAATCCATAATGATATATTAGAGTTGACAGCATACTTAGAGTTAGAAGATTATTATACAACTACAAATATTCTAAACTCTATACTACAAACAGGATGAGATTCTAGCCATTCAAAAAATAAATGAATACAGCAGACTAAAAAATGAATGAAAGTTTTAAAAAATAAGGGTAAAATCTTGAAACATGAGAATCCCAATTATTTTTATTCAGTCTTTCTAGATATATATCTTCTCTTAATAGAATTGCCTAGTAAATAGAGGTGTTGACCTGTATAAGTAACTTGTAAATTTAAATCCATACATACCAACTCAATTAGTTCATTTATTTTTTTTTAGATTTGGATTAAATTCATTCAAACTCGTTAATATACGAGTTGAGTAACCAATCCTTTCTTTAACATTATAATCTTTGGTTAATTTTAACAAAACATGATTTTTTCTCCTTTTTAAGTTGTTATTTTTATTTTTATTTTGTTTGTGTTTTTTTTGTTTTCTCATCCTAATATAATCATTTGTTTTTATCTAAAATAAAGCATGATATTAACATTGAAATCATTCATTTTACTAATCAAATATTATCACGATTTAATTTCTTTGGATGAAATTCGGTCATTATATATTTGCAAAACTCTAGGAAAAAATAAATTGTTTTAAGAAATTCTAAATTTTACAAAATACTAATAGAAATAATTTTAAATGTTTAAATTTAATTGACCCAATCCCACTTAACGGTTTATAAATGGGTTATTTTGGTTTGGGTTTGAAATTAAAATTATACAAACCCAACTCAAATTAATTGTATAATTTTGATCAAGTAGGATAATTGGTTTAACGAAACTAGATTTGTGAACACCATTAATAGTAAATAGTTTAAATTCAAATTATGTTCCTCAAAACTAGTTAGAAGTTGTTAGTTGAAAGTTGAAATACTAATTTATTAAATTTTAAGTATTTGATAAAATTAATAATTAAATTAGTTAAAAAATTTAAAATGATAGAAAAACAACAAAATTATGATTTATTTAAAAATGATAATAACTTTTTGATAAATATATTAAAAAAATAAAATATAAAAGTTAGTATTTTAAAAAATTTACTTGAATTCTAAAAACACTACTAAAATGTTACTTAAAACAATACTTATTTACTTTTTAACTAGTTAAAGCTAAAAATTAACCAAAATATCATATTAAACATAGCCTCAGTTCCTTAAAATATGGAAGTTTCATACCAAATCTTTTTAGCTACTTGTATAAAGTTCATAGGTTTTGTTGTTACTTGATTTTGGATTAGTTTCGTAGAAAATAATAAGTAGTGAGGCAAATCCGTGGAGTAGTTGAGTGAAGTGAGAGAGTGAGGTTGGTTGCACGGGATCTCAATGAGTGCCACGACAAATAGGGAAAAAGTAGCAGCGAAGGACTCTAAAAGTGGAAAATAAAATAATGGCCACTGCTCTATTGGTCATGGCTTCGGCATCCAATTATGCATGACAATCATTATTAACAGTGAAGTCAGGTCCCCATATCTAATGTGCTTTCAAATTGTCAAAAATCTAGTTAAACTTAGAAATTAGGATCAAAACTCTCTCAAGTCTAGTTTGAATTTTGAAGGGATTTTTTTTATTATAAGATATTAATGTAAAATATTTATAAATTTTGTTAATTAATTAAATGTTTTTAATGATTTTTTTAATTATATTTTTTATCACAAGACTTAAATTTAAAATGAATTCAATTTGACAATTTTATTCAAATATATATATATATATATATATATATATATATGGTTTCCAAAAAGCTCTACAGATGATAGAATTTATATGATTGATGAAATAGCTTAGATCTTTCATTTGAGAAGTAAATATAGATATTAAATTAGGGTTTTAGACCTTTTTTGGTGGACCTTATAGTATTATATAGGATTGTTTCTCAATATCTCTCTATTTTTTTCTGGTAGATCTTATTTTAAGATCTTAAGAAGAGATGAAGAAATTTTTTTTTTTTTTAATAATGTGCATATATTGAGAGATCTTCTACAAGAACTCAATTTCGAAATTAAAGATCTTTTCACTTCTTTAGAAGATTTAGTGAAGATAAGATATTAAGTTCAAAATCTTTACTTAAGATCTAACATTAAAGATCTAACATTAAAGATATCTTTAATTAAAAATAAAAATTATAGTAATTTGTAATTAAGATCTCTATTACATATTACTACCATTCAACGTTGCTACCTGTTTTTACGCTAATTCATAATACCTGATATGAATCCTTGCATGGTTTATTAGGTCATCCGACCTAGTTAATTTATAACTCAAAGGAATACTCTAATTATAGTATCTGGCAGCTCATATCAATCTATCCGTGCATTATTTATCAGGTCATCTCTGACCTACAAGGCTAAGGGGGAGTACCCAACTTCATTAAAGTTGTATTTATTTCGGAAACTAATCCTTCATTCCTGAATTAAGATATCAAAGTTTTGTCAAAAAACAAAAGAAGATATCAAAGAATGATCTTTTTTAAAACATATCATATCCATATTTAGTATGCAACGCCATAAAAAAAAAAAATCATATGTAGTACGTTTTTTTTAGGTCTAAAATAATTTGTTCTCAAAATAAAACATGAAAATGTTATTCTCGGATATTTAATAAAAAGTGTGTTTGGTTAATTACATATTAGTTGGAAATGTTTTATATATTTTCAAGAATTTTATATTATAATTACTAAAATATTCTTATTATGTTAAAGATTTTTTTTTATAATATAAACAAATTTATTATAAAATTGACAAACAAACTTTACTCAAAATGCTATATTTTTATGTTTTCATGATAACATCATTCTCACTACTTTTTTACTATTTATTAAAGTATAACCCAATATATATATATATATATATATATATATATATATATCCGCAGCATATCAAATATAAATAAGGAATAATTGGAGGGGAAAAGAAAAATTATTGAAAGTAAAATTTATGAGATTGATGATAAATAAAAATTGATACATGAACGAAATTTTTGAAAATGAAAAAAATTAAAGAATAAAATGAAGAGATCATTAAGAGGGGAGTATGATAATGAGAAAGAAGAGAACATATATTTATTTTTATTCACAAAGAGAATTTTGTCCCATGCAAATAAATATTTTTTACCCCTTCAATTGAGATTAAATATTAATTGAGTATAAAATTATTATTTATCCAAATAAAAAATATATCAAATTAACTAATTTATTATTTCGTAATAGATGTGAAATTATTTTTTCTCTTCCTTGTATGTCTGGGATTAAAAAATCTGCCATGAAACAAAGTGGCCTTAGTGTTATGTAAAGTATTAATATTAATAATATGCCCCGAACATTATTGAATGAAATATGATTTTATTATGCCTTTTACTGGAGCATGCACAAGCAAATTTTTTTTACTTTTTTCGGACAGAGAGCATGCATATGAGGAAGAGAGAAATATAAAATTCCCGTTGCTTTTTGGCTTATTCCATGATTACCATTCATAGCTTAAATCTAAAGTCATCGATTTATATATAAAAAGGAAAAGATAAATAAAATAGAAAGATTATAGCTAGCCATTGTGTCATCGATGCCAAGTTGGTGGGTTGACCAGCAAATGGAATTTTTCTGCTTCATAAAAACCTGGATTTCCTGTTGCAAAAGAAGTTAAGGTTTTCTTATTCTTATACCCAATTTTAAGGCTAAATTTCAGTAACATTTGTTTTCAGAAAAAGACAAGAGAGAAACATACAGGCTGAATGATTCTGTTCTATTTTTTAAAAACTGTTTAGTAAAATAACTTTTAAAATCTATTTTTTAAAGACAAGAAAAGGAAAAAAAGTTAGGGTAAAATTATTTTAAAAACAGATTAAAAATTAGAAAACAATTAACACAATTAAAAAAAGTATCAGAAAGATGTTGTGGCTTTTTTATTTTTAAGAACAATTTTCTCTCTTTTTATTTTTAAATAACTGATAAAAAAAACACAACATTAAATAAGTTTTTATATTTTTATATTTTCAAAAGCTAAAAAATATTTTTAGAAATAGTTACCAAACAAGCTTTCTTTCAAATTTTACATCTCAATGTCTACTCTATCATATATATTCTTTTTCTCGTCCCATAGAAAACAATGGTTAAATTAATTTGGTCCAGAAGTCAAATTGCTTTTTTATCTTTTAGCTTTTTTTATGTAACTTTTTAAAGTCTAATTTACATTTCACGTAACCGGCCAGATTTGTCTCTTTCTGTAAATGTTTTTCAGAAGCTTAATTTTTTAACGTTGTAGAAGTTTCTTTATAATGGCTTAAATAGTCGAATGTAGTTAGCTAGTACTATTTAATTACGTGTAGTAAATATTCACCAAACAGCTTAGTGGAACTCAACGAACAATATGAGAGAAAATAACTATTAGCCGCCGCAACTTTAAGGGACTTTGACTAGTCTTCGAAAATATAGCAGTTTGACAGTTTCGCGATCATTTTGTTTTTTATAAAAGGAAAATTGTTAGGATGTTAAGGAAATGCTATTCCTACTCCTAAACTACTGGAAATAACCCAAAAGAAACTAGCTAGAGAATAGATTTCTTAACTGTCACAAATTGTTTCCTTACATAAGAAACATATAAATGTCCATTTTGTGGTGACAAAAAAATAATTTGATATTTTTAACCATCACATTTAAAAAAATTAGAAAAGTAAAATCGTCTTTTTTTGAAGTATGATATTTTTATATTGAAATCGTCCTTTAGAAAAGATGATTTATCAATTTTCATATTTTTTTAAAAATCTACCATTAGTAATTTATGAAAAAATTTACCTTACTGCAACTGCAAGACAAATGTAATTTTACTTAACTAACTAAATAAATAAAAGGTGAAACAATCATCCACTATAACTAAGACGCAAAACATTTAGATAGAAAATTTTAATTGGGGAAAGTAATTTATTAGGGGATTTAAAATTCTTCAATTTAAAATTCACTATTTGGATACTTTTATATGAGGAATTTAAATTTTTGGAATTTTAAAACAGAATTTTAAACAACTAAAAATGTGGAATTTGAATTTCCCTCTAAAAGGTGAGAAATTGAAATTCTCTTCTTTTTTAGAAGCTCTAAACTTACAATTTTTTGCTCCGTCTAAATCACCAACTTACTCCGACCTCCGCTACTCTCACGACACCACTCGCCTTACGTGTTTTTTCCGTGAATGAGGTTCAAAATTTTAAAAATGAAGAAATTCAATTTCTTTATCCAAACACAAAATTTTGAAAATACAAATATTTTAATTGATGCATTTTAATTTCCCTGAATTTTAAATTTCCTGAAATTTTAAAATACTTCATCCAAACATACTCTTAAAGTTTTAATATTTATTTTAATATATATATATATATATATATATATATATATATATATATATATTAGTAAGGTGGAGTTTAACCCTTTTGAACATATTAGCATGGAGATTATTACCGCTGGCAACTCTGAACTCTCCAAAACATTGTTTTTATTCTATCAATCCAAATAGTACTCTTGAATATACTTTATTGATTTATTCTGACTTTTGGTGGCATTGGAACGCTGATTTCATATAAAATCAAAAGGATAACTTTTTATTATTATCTCAATTCTACGTTCAACAAACATATTATCAAAATAAAGACTTAGGATAATGAGATGGACACCACACAAGTTTCCCTTTGAGATTAAACATTCCAACTTGTAAACCAGAATTATCATTCCTTGAGCCTAGATCATTATAATACCCAAGCCGAAGTCCCTATATTGCCATAAGAATACTCATGTTTCTAGTGCTTCTGAAAATGCGCTGTTATTTTCTCATCAAATATGATTTCTGCACCCTTGTAGTGTATGTTTGGTAGAGTAGAAAAAAAAAGAGATGAAAGTTTTGAGTTAAAGTAATGAGTAAAATTACATTCCCGAATGGTTACACTTTACACCTTTTGGCTTGTGGAATGACCAATATCCAAGGTAAAAGAAACATTCTGAAAAGGTGCAAGAAACAATTTTTGGAGCACACTAAGCAACAGCCCTGAAGATGCTGCTAGGCCCAAAAGACAATAGTTTAGAAACCAAAGGCAGGAAGGAAGCGTCGAAGGATTGGCATTAATATATAGGTAAAAACGATTTATTTAACAGGATATCTACACAAAAAAAACATTGTTAGAACAATAATATAATATTTTATAAATATAATTATTAATTATTCATTAGAATCAACAAATTCAGCAAAAAAACATGTAGTAGCATACAAAGTTACAAACAAACTATAGTAGTTAAATTTAAAAAAAGAAAAACATATGATTACAAGTTAATGTTTACTGAATAATAATAGTTAGTGGAAGGCGCTGTTGTCCTTAGCGACCTCGGTTGGCCCTGATGTCTGTGTGGGAGGCGCGAGGACGAAGGGGATGTAGGAACCACGTCACCACCGAAGACATTGTGTTGCTGCTGCCACCTAGTCTTTTCTTTTATTATCTTCTCTGCTTTTTCCTGTGGATCAAATTCTGCACCCTAATTGGAAACAATCTTTCTTATTAATCAAATATTAAATTAGGTGAAAATAATAATATATAAAATATTGATACTTCAATATTTAAATTTGTGAAATATCAAGAGGACCATTGTTTCACGCATTTTTTTTTTATTTTTATTGAAAATGTAATATGAGATTTTTTTGTTGGAGATCGAGAAGTCAACTAATGTAAATATTTCTTTCTCAACAGAATTTTTCATATACAATAATCAATTAGAATTAAAATCATAAACTATTTGATTATTAAGGAATATAAATACATTCTTCAATCTCATATATAAAGTAGTGTAAGTTAAGAATGGATTGACATTACATTAATAATGTGATAGTGATAAGTTGACATTCCTTATGTGACATCATTACTTATCTATAATAATAATAGATACCAAATTCAAAAAATGAAAACATCATGTAAAAAAGATTTAATATGTAACAATCTAAAAAAGGGATATATCTCAAATATGAAAAATATATTAAGTTTAAATATATTATTTTGTTATATTTATTCAATTGTTATTTATTTATAATTTGTCTTAAATGTATTTGTTTTCATATAAAATCTAAATGAATATGAATTTAAGAGAATTTAAATTTTTTTTACATATGAACAAATAAAATAGAAAATTTGAAATTTTAATTTTACTTTAATATTTTCAAATAAAAAACTTTTTTTATATAAATGGCAACATTAAAATTTGAGCTTAAAACATTACATAAATAGTAACTCGTCTATTCAATAAAAATTAATCATAGTGAATTAAATAAAACATTACAATTATTTTAAGTTATTAAGATGTTAAGTATATTGTTGAAGAAAAAAAGTTACAGCTGTATGTGTGTGTATCTTTCCCCCTTTTATAAAAATAATTTGCTTGTTAAACTATGAATATGTAAATCAGATTTTGATTAGTGGTTAATAAACATTGCAGTGTTGGTTAGCTCATATGGTTAGGTTGGCAGAACGTGGACTCATGGTAGATCTTGTGTGTGTGTATGTTTCTCCCTTTTATAAAAATAAATTGCTGAATTTGTTTTTATTAAGGGCGAAAGGCATTTGAATTTAATGTAATGCCACTGATCCTCGTAGGTTCCAGCAGCCTCCTGGACCAATTCCATCTTCAATGCTGGGTTTGGAGACTGTTATAGGAAGTGTTGATCACTTGGTTTTGCGGATTGTCTAAATGGTAAATATGATTTGCCTTTCTTTTCACATTTTTACCTACTTTGAAACATTTGTTTTCTGAGTAGATTCTACATTATATATTGAAATTATGCTACATTAAAGTGGTGTGGTTGTTATGCTTCATTTTCTGAATTAATATGAAATATTAATTATGCTTCATTAACATTGGATATGAAATGTTTTTTTTTTTGACATCTTGGACCTTTTCTTTTATCTAAGATTTGGAAAGAACTTGTTCTCCAAACCTTGAACCAATATTATCTATTGTTTTAGGAATATATTATGCTTGTACGAATAACTGAATAAGAAATTTTTTTGGGCTGTATATTATCAACTGTTTTGGAAGTATATATGTTTGTAGGAATAAATGAATAAGAATTAAATACCTTTTTGTTATGAGATGATTGTAGTCTTGTTGATCGTTGCGACAAATCTTTTGTTACATGGTTTGGGGATCTAAAGAGGAGTCTACACTAAAATCTTCAAAGTCGATTCAGACAAATTGAGAATGCATGTGTTGCTATTGAAACTGTGTTGTGGTTAAAGACTTATTCAAACTTAAAAGATAAGGCTTTCTTTGCAACAGCAGAGAGTGTTCGTGATTCCCTCATCATAAATTGGAATGCAACAAATGATTATCATGAAAGGATGAACGTTAAGCAAGCTTATTATATGTCTATGGAGTATCTACAGGTTCATATTGAGTTTTCTTTATTGTGACAGATATCATTTTTATTCCAAATGATTACTAATATTAATTACTAATATTCCACCGAGTTTTCTCTTATAGAAACAAACTTGTAACTAAACCTAGGATGTAAATTAAGCAATTGCCTAATGTGTCACATTCTGAGATGTTGTTCCTTCCACTAGCAAGCTGGTCTACCAACCATTTGCAGTCTGTCTCAAAAATAACTTCCTGATATGGCAACTCTTCCATCCATCTCAAAGCTGCTAGCAGTGCATATGCCTCCACCTTTTTGACCTCCATCACCGAATCTAGCCAACCAGTATGAGGCTGAATAAAAGAGCCTCTGTCGTCCCTCAAACAACAACCAAATCCCGTTTTCCTACTGTCATGAAAGAATGCAACATCAATGTTACAGTTGACAACTCCCAAAGTTTGTTTACTCCATAAAGAATCAGATGTAATGGTTGAAGCCTGAACTTGGAACCCAAGCACATGTTTTACTCACATTGCTTAGAATTGGAAAAGTTGACTATCATATAAGTGAGAGGGAAAAAATCTATAAACCTGAGTCTTTAGGTTTTGGGTAAAAGTGTGGTGTCAAATTCAGTTATGTGGTTGTTCATGATCCATTGGTGTAAATCTCCTCGGTTGCACATCAATTGGTATCAGAGTCAATGGTTCACCTTGGTGACTGACTTAGATGAGTAGCGACGATGAATCCCTTATATCAAAAGCCTTTCTGACGATGAGTTCAGGCGACATGTCCTGTGAGTGAAGTGACACTACAAGTATCTAGAGCATGTGAGCTCTATTAATGACTACCATGTGAAAGATACTCATACTTGAAGAAAGATTGTTGAAATACAAATGTGAGGTAAAGTCACATACAAACTTTTTTACATTATCGGGACTTGCATTATTGAGTACCTTAAAACAAGCTCCAAAAAGGACTCGACCATATCTATAACAGGTTCAATCAAAGACCATAAGCCAGCGTGTTCTGATACCAACACACTTCTAGGACATGTGACAAAATAATGAAAAGAGTTTTCCAAAATTTGTTCATATAATAAACAAATGGCAGGGCAAGGAATATCTTAAGATTGTAATTGAATTCTTATAGATAAGATGCTTCGACATGCCTTCCGAAGGAAAATGGAAAACTTTTGCCTTACGAGGTATATCAAGATTCCAAAACAATGTCCAATCTCCAACTACATAAAATTGAGTAATCCCTCCAAAGTGCTCCATAAAAAAGTTTATATGAAGATTCTTTTATCTCCCTCAACCTTTAATACCATGAGAACCTAGAAAATTTGCTCAACCAGTTGATATGAAGATGGGGTTCCACCTTAGGGTTCTAGGAACCAATAGATCATGCACCGCCATGTTGGATACTACCTCATGAGAAGCAAGACCAATTGAGAAATTGTTCGTCCACGGTAGCTCCCACATGTCAATTTGCCTCCCTTTAGCTACACGCCATCTTAGACCCAATTTAATCAACTGTTGAGAACTCCAAATGCTATGCTAGATATGACTTAGACAAGTTTCAAGATCACAATATATCTATAGGATAAAATCCTTCTATTTATAATGAAATGATATACAAAGTCAACATATCTAAATAAATAAAAATAATATTTATAACTACACAAACTATTAAAAATAATTCTAAATTTGGTGTAAGACGAATTATTGTAGGGGATTTATTAATATAACCAATATTCGAGTCCAAGAAATTCTCATGTGGGAAGTATTTAGCTTTAAAAAACCTTGATATGCCAAATGAAACCCTATTTTTTCACACACATTCAAACTTCTATAGGAATACCATATGAACCAATGACTTTACCTTATTTATCCCTTTTAAGGTCTTTTTTTTCCTCTTCAATCTGAATTATACTATAATAATTCAAATTTCTTTCGTTATCTTGTATTTTTAGCCCCTTTATGTTAGTACCCAAACCTTGTTTATCATTTTAAAAATTTATAAAAATAATTATTTCATCTCACTTTAATATCTCTTGAAGGACTAAAAGTGATGCATTTTTATTTTAGAAAATGAATAATGAATATTTTTTTAGAAAAAACTAAAACTGAATTTAAAAAATTGTTGAGGAAAAAAAAGACATATTTTCTCCTTTGATTCCCAAAGTAGGGAAAGAAAAAACATAATATCATGTAGGGCTGGGCAAAACAATCTATATCCATAAAGAAATCTGTATCCAATCTAATCTAACCTATTTTAAATCCATTTAAATGGATTAGTTTCATACCCAAATCCATTTTTTTGGATTTTAAATCTAATCCAATCAATTGGATATGAAATGGATATGGATTGGATATTTGTTTGGATTTTTAAATATATTTTTTTTTGCCAACTTTGATTGAAACTATTTTTTTGGTCGACGTCAACTAATGATGATTTTAAGCTGTCATTGTTGAGCCTATTTTTCGGTTAATGTTGGTAAGGTTTTTTTAGTCAACATTGATTGAAACTATTTTTTGCCGACATCAGTGGATGTTATTTTTTTGCCGATGTCAGCTAGGTTTTTTTGTCGATGTCAGTCGAGATCATTTTTTATTGACATTCAAGTAGGTTTTTCGCTCGACGTCAGACAATACTATTTTTTGGCTGACATCAGTTGAAAAAATCATCGGTCGACATCAGCCAAAAAAACTAGTTGACGTCAGCCAAAATATTTTTCCAATTGACGTCGATCGAAAAAATCCTAATTGATGTTAACAAAAAATATCCCTCGCTAACGCCAGCCAAAAGAAATAGTCATGATAGTCATGGTTAATGTTGACCAACAAATCCTAGTTGTTGTCAACAAAAATATAGTTTCAACCAACATCAGCAAAATAATCTAAGTAATGTCGTCAACCAAAAAAAAGTCATCACAAATGTTGGCAAAAAAATATCAATGATCAACATCAGCATAAAAAAATCTTATCAATGTTAGTCACAAAAATCCTAACCAATGTCGGCCAAAATTTAGTCACGATTGATGTTGATTGAAAAATCCTTAGTCAATGTAGGCCAAAAAATGTAGTGACCATCTTTGCCGGCGTCAACAAAAAAGTAACCCTACCTAAGATCGACCAAAAACATCGTTAACCAATGTCAACTGAAAAATGCAATAACTAATGTCAACACAAAATAATCTTGGTTAATGTCGGTCTAAAAATGTTCAAAATTGCTTTGGTTGAGGTATGCCAAAAAAAACTAACCAATATCAATAAAAAAAAATAAGTTTTGACAAATGTATGTTGAAAATAGCTCTTAAATTAACATGTATTAAATTTTTATTTTTTAGCATTTAATAACTAAAATTTGTAAAAAAAATTATAACATTTAAATTGATATAAATTAGATATATCTAAATCCATATCCATTTAAATAAATTAAATCTTGAATCTAAATTATTTTTAAAAAAGCATAAATATAAATTTAAAATTCAATTCGTTATAAATTAGATATGGAGTAAATTCTTAAAAATCCAATATATCTCCTAATATCATGAGTACGGAGAAAAAGTGAGTATTTAACGGGCAAGTCACAAGCCAATAGTCGAAGATACGGACGCTGCTGCTATCGAATACTCTGATAAGAAGGGTAAGGGCGGTGCAGTGCAGTACTTCAATCCCCTTTTCTCCCTTCTCCTTTTATTTCATCAGTCTCTTCGTTCCTTTCTTCTTCTCCGCAATTTTCCATATTCACACTTTTCGCGTAAAGTTTAGTATCTCGCAGTTATGATTCTCGAAAATTTTACCTTTCCATGCATCTATTTTGTAGATTCTTGTTGTGAATTCATGTTACATTTCGTAATTGTGCTGCCGAATCTTTTGTTAATAATATCTACTGTTTTAATCGTTTAGGTTTTCTTGGTGTTTTGTGGAATATGCAATAGAACACAATTATTTTCTTGTTCTGATTTTTCTTTCGTTCTTTCTTTCTATTTTCCAATGTTGTGTTTTTAGAACATCTTTTCGATGGCGTCCCAAATTACCCGTGAGTGGTCTGGAATCAATACATTCGCACCTGCTACCCAGACTAAGTTGCTTGAACTCTTGGGAAAACTTAAACAAGAGGTTTTATTTTTATTTATTACTCTCTCAAATTATACCTAATTGTGCTTATTTATGTTTATATTTTACTGTTGATACATGCTTTTTTTTTTCTGCTGTGTGAATTTCATGTTTGTCATGGTGTAGAATGTGAACTCCTTGACTATACTTGTGATGGGAAAAGGTGGAGTTGGAAAATCTTCAACTGTGAACTCCATCATTGGGGATAGAGTGGTTTCGATTAGTCCTTTCCAGGTACGAGATGATACTTTCCTGTGATGTTCTATGGATGATTATTGTGTTGCTGTCCAATTATAATGTTTGTTCTTTTGTTGCAAAGTCAGAAGGGCCAAGACCCGTGATCGTGTCGCGATCAAGGGCTGGTTTTACATTGAACATCATTGACACTCCTGGTCTCATTGAAGGGGGATACATCAATGATATGGCACTTGATATAATAAAACGGTACATGCTTAATTTCTTATGTTTAACATGTAACACTTCACCTGTAAAGCATGTATTTGATCTTAAAAAAATTTTCTGTGTCTGTCCTTTCTACTTACCCCCTTTTTCTCCCCTTGTTTTGTGGGAATCTGTGTTTGTTTGAGTAGTTTCCTTCTGAACAAGACCATAGATGTACTGCTTTACGTGGATCGATTGGATGTGTATAGAGTGGACAACTTGGATAAGGTAGTCGCCAAAGCTATAACAGATAGTTTTGGAAAAGGAATATGGAACAAGGCTATTGTAGCACTCACACATGCCCAGTTCTCTCCACCAGATGGATTGCCTTATGATGAATTCTTTTCACAAAGATCCGAGTCTCTCTTGAAGGTTCTTAGGTCAGGTGCCAGGATAAAGAAGGAAGCCTTTCAGGTATTTATCTCTGTAAATGGAATCTTATCCTTCAAATGCATCTAGGTTTGCCAAAGTTGTATAAGCATCAGAAGCTAAGGTGTTTAGATTTCAGTGCTCTGTTCCCTGAATGGACACGTAGTTGTCAATCCCAAATAGTGGGGCAGAGCAATTAACCTCAAAACTGCTATGGTGGGGATGACAGTTAGCCAGATGAATGCAATTTTGAAGATTGTAGATACAAGCTATACAATTTATATTACCCCTATATAAATGCTCAAATATAAGAAGTTACACCAAGTGAAAGATATATTCATAATAAATAATCAAAAGTCAAATTCTTAAGCTATACAGTATTCACACAAGTTAGTAACAATAAGTCTTAAGTCAAATAAATTTAAGCCTCCAAGTGGATGATATGATAACTGTGTCAAGGGTAACCAATGAAGTAAAAAAAAGTCGGAAGACTCAGATCTTTGACCAACGAAGATAGGGCAGAGTGGTGAGCAGGTACAACAGAATGAGGATTTAGAAAAGAAAAAAGGGTGAGTGACCGAACAGAGTCAGAGAAAGGATTTTACCTTTTTATCACTTCTCAGAAGACTTTTGTGAGAACTGAAAGTAGAGGATGTGCAAACATCAACATAACAGTTTGTGCAAAACCGAGAAGTAGGTATGTTTCGGCAAACACTTGGTGTGGGTGGTTCTTATTGAAACAGGTGAGAGAGCAGTGTATGTTGTGGAATAAAGCTTCAAAGAAGGTTTTGAATGCTCTTATGAAAAAAAGGGATGAAATCATGAAATAATCCCAAAAGATTGGGCAAGGGGCAAAAGCTTTTTTTACCCCCTATTTGGCAAGGGCTGCAACAACTGTGAATTGCCACGATTTTGAGCATTATTGTGGGTATGACACATGACACAGTAACCCTCTGGTGATGCAGTTTCTGTAGCAGGGATCAGCTGCAATGCAACACTACATTGTGAAAGTGCTGCTATTGATAACCATGAATGGGAAGAAAAAGATTCATTCAGTTGACCATGTTTTCCAAAGGCCACAGGAAGTAAACGTAGTGTTTAAAACTTAATAGTGTGCTATAGTGATGTAGCAGTGTGGAGCTGTTGCAGGAGTCTCAGCTACCACTACTGTTGACCTAGGAAAATTCATTCACTACACTTATTATTTGTAGGAAAGTGGTCCTTTTTTTCTTTTGATATTTCAGACTTTATTTAAAAGAAAGGCAGTGATCCACTCTATTTCTGTTGTGAGAAGTTGAGAATGATCATTTGACTAAACTGCAGCACTGGTGAAAAGCACCTCCGTTTCCAGGAAACTCACAGCTCCAATGTTAGTTTTGGTAGTTTCCAAATTTTTGGTGAACATTTACCTTTTATTCTGCCCTTCTGTTCTGTTCTCTCCAACGGAGCTCGCTGTCCCTTTCTTTCCAACAAGCTTTCTCTGTTCTCTGTCCGACAGACCATCACAAGTCTTTCATTTCACTGTTCTGTGCTTTTCCTTTTTTTCCCCTTGTCTTCTGAGTTCTGATGAGTTTAGACCTATGTTGTTACCAACTTGTGTGTTTAGCTCAAGACTATGATTTTTTACTATTAATTATAAATTATAAATGTATTTTAATTTTAGGTAATTTTATATTTTTTGAGCATTTATATATGTGTACTATAATTTTTTTAACTTGTTATATAGTCTGCACCATGTGGCTGCCCCGTTGGCTTTTTCTTGGATGTTAATTGTTAGGTGAGTCAAAATTTAAAGGTTTTGGTTGGAGGTAAGGACTGCAAAGCTTTATTGATTGGGACATGCTGTATGGTCTATCTGGTTGAAGTGAAATATATGGAATTTCAAGGAGACGTATTATCCTCTATGAAGCCCAGATAATTAATAGAAAAGAAGATGGGTATACGATATGGCAAGGACATGGTGATGCGAGAAATTCTTAAAAATTTGAATTACAATATAACATAGATATGCCAACATGCAACACAGTTATAGAAAATATAATTAAATTAATGCTAAATAGTTGAAGAAAAAAATTATAGCTGTATGTGATTTGTTTCAATGGTCAGTAAAGATGATGCATCAATAGTCAGTGAAGATGTGAATAGATGCAATATGTGAGACTAGAGGATGTAAAACAAGTGATATGGCGAGACAGAACAGAAACAATGTGTGAGACCGAAGTGTATCGACTAATAATTTTTAGAAGAAAAAAATGAAGGATGCCCCCTGGATAAATAATTGGCATTCATAGCTTATTCTTATTTTTTGTTATGGGACAAAATTTTCTTTTTGGCTTATCTTTCATTTTAAACTCTAGTGTAAACACATTGTTTCATTCTGGGATTTATTTGATAGATATTCTGTAGATTGGGAGAGCATCATTTTGTTGTGTAAATTACTTTCCTTGTTGGTTATAAACTTGTATATTTGTTTCTTTCTTAGAAAAAGTTATATCCGATTTTACTTTTTGTTTGTTTCTTTTTCTTTAAATAATTTGTGTCAAGAATTGCTATCTGGTTCTTTTTATGCACTTCTGTATAACTGATAATTTTCATGCTTATATCTTACTTTTTTGGGGTAAAATCTTAGGCTGCTTCCATTCCTGTTGTTTTGGTCGAGAACAGTGGGAGATGCAACAAAAATGACAATGATGAAAAGGTTGGAGATTGACTTCATACAATTTTTTTTGTCTTTTTAATTCATATATATTGCATAGTCTGAGAATGGTGTTTCTTGCTGTCAGGTTCTTCCAAATGGGACTGCTTGGATTCCTAATCTAGTTCAAACAATCACAGAAACTGCATTGAACCAAAGTGAGTCTATTCATGTTGACAAGAATTTGATTGAAGGACCAAATCCGAATCATAGAGGAAAATTATGGACTCCTCTTGTGTTTGCTCTCCAAGTACGCCCTTGAACTTTGAGACTTATTTTGTTTTCTCATTATACCAATATACTGACAGAGGAGCAATGGTTTATCCTCTTGTTATCTTTATTGTTCCTCTATGCAGTACTTCCTTATCATGAAGCCAATAAAAGGGCTGATCGAGAAGGACATTGCAAATGAGAGAAAGCCAACATGGGAGAGACGCGATGCCAGTTTCCGGAAGAGAGATTTATATTAGCTGTGCCCATGAAATTCCATTGAAGTTTAGCTTCCTTTGCTGGCATATTCGTTTACTTTTTGTCTGTTCTACTAGTGAACTTGGATGGTTTTTCTTTTACTGCTAGTAGTCTGCGGCATAGGAAATTGTTTGACTGAGAATGTTCTATAGAATTGGTTTTAATAAATTAAGGTTGAGATATTTATTGATTAGGATGTATGTTTAAAATTATTTCTTCTATTAAATAGTATTTAATGATTCACTATCAAATTAAACTTATCCATTCCTAGTAACTAACTTTATCACTAAACTTTATTCTTTTTTTTTTCTCCTTCTTTTATTTTATGATAAGATATATTAACTGAATTTCAAAATTTCTCTTATTTATCATCCACTTATTATTTACACATTCCAATTTTTAGGATAAGGATATCATTATATAAATTTTTTCTCCTAATATTTTTCTCTTTTTTTGACTTATCACCTTATTTAAGTTTCTTTGTATTTCTAAGTAAAAAATCCTCAATGATTTAATTTCAATCATA
>PYAF01004598.1:1653395-1671052 GCA_007407185.1 Glycine tomentella
TCCTATTAAGCTAAAAGGAAAATTCTATAGAACAGCTGTTAGACCGGCAATGCTTTATGGAGCGGAATGCTGGCCAGCACATAGGCAACATGAGCATAAAATAGAGGTAGCAGAAATGAGGATGTTAAGGTGGATGTGCGGATACACGAAGATGGATAAGATAAGAAATGAGGATATTCGACGAAAGGTATCAGTGGTATCAGTATGTGAAAAGATGAGAGAGCATAGATTGAGGTGGTTTGGGCATGTTATGAGACGACCATTAGATGCTCCTGTTAGAACAAGAGTATGTTACCAAGAGCTAGATACAAAGAGAGGTAGAGGTCGACCAAAACTTACCTGGGGCAAGGTAGTTAAACAAGACCTAATGGAGTGGGATTTAGATTGGCGGACGGTATGTCTTAGGACGGAGTGGAGAAAAACTATAAGTCTGATGGAGGGTTAAACTCTTTAGTAGTTCTATATTCCAGTTGTTCCCTGTTTTAATTCTTTTCTTCTTTTTTTCTCTTCTCCTCTCACCATTCTTTTATTTTAACTCTGTTTCTCTCTTTTGCTTTATTTTCGATTTATCATTGGGTTCATCTACCACCGACCCCAATTAATTTGGGTTAAAGGTGCTGTTGATGTTGGTGATGTTGATGTTGACTACAATGAGCTCTAGAGAAACCTGCTGAGCTACCTCCTTATGATCCTTCTTAGCACTTCTTTCTTCACATATATGATCCCAAAATTTTAGAGCCTTCATCATATTTTCAACTTTAAAGAACCCTGATATGTTCATTGTATAAGTGGTCAAAATATGTGCCACATCCCAGCACTAACACCTGTATCTTCTCAACCCCAAACTCTCTGATGAAGTTGTCAACATAAAGACCTCCAAAACTTTCTACAACTTTCTTACCCAGAAATATAATTTGAAGCATAATTCCTTGGCCATGGTAGACAGTGTCAAAAATATACCCTCTCAAACATTAATAGTGAAAAAAGAAAATATGTCATTGCTCAAGAAAGGAAAAAATATTTAGACCAAACAAAGTCAGAAATCATCATTAAATCATAACTTGTTTCCATGTATGAAACTATCACAATCAAAATTGGTATTTTCTGAAATCTGCAACTTTTCTAGTGCTAATGCCAAAAAATTAGGTACAAAGATAAGTATCAATTGTCAAACAAAGAAGATTCAGAATAATGTATTTGAAGGAAAGAAGAGAACAAAGGCATACAGAATATGAAAAGACTAAAAGCAGTCTACCAGCCTAACATGGGCTGCTTCACTTCAATAGTATAATAATTAACAAGGAAGATAAAAATGATAGCTATACAGGAGAAATGTGAAAATTTAACATTTGTGTAGTTGAAAAGAATCACGTGTTTACAGAGGCTAAATGGTTCATACAACTCCATTTGCAATTACTTAACTCTAGAACATGCCACAAGTTTTCAGGCAAAGATCAATTTCTTGTTAAACAGACATACCTTTTATTTAATTTAAGATAATATACTTACAACCCTAATATACTTTGATTCCATTCCTTCCAGAATGACTTCCCTAGTTAGCCATGATTATAAAAGCCCCCCCCCCCCCCCCACCAAAAAAAAAGCAAGGTAACAGTGAAATATCCGCATTGTCAAATAATGGATTTTCTGCATAGCACCAGTTGGCAGCTATTAATAGCAAATTAAAAAAAAAAATTGCTACACACTGCGAATATATTTTAGCAGTTATTCCATACAAAGCTTAATAAGAAAAATACAGATTCATATCAAACCAAAATCAAAAGGTTAAAAAAAAAAAGTAATTCTTATCCTAAATATTAACAATGATAACAGAAATGATAAACCAAGTACAAATCTTTGATTGTAGTAGAAGTTCAATTAGTTTAAACATTCCACTTTATAAAAAGCACTGGCCAGTTGAAATACCAATCACCAACAAACATTTCAACCATTCATTGCCCTGCCAAGATGACAGGAAGCAATCTGACCAAAGAATATCAGCACAGCAGACAAGAATAAAGCAAAGATGCACTCTGACAAAGGAATTGAAACATACTTTCTGCCTTCTAAGCCTTTCATTCTCTTCTTCTAATTGGGAAACTTTAATCTCCAGCTCTTGTGTGTAAGCCTGTCCATTCAAATATATCCAGCTTTGTATAAAAAAAAAAAGAGTTTAAAGCAACAACACCATGCAAAAAAAACTCAAATATAACCTGTTTTCTAGCCCGGGACCGAGCTGCGGATTCCCTATTTTTGATCATCCTCTTCTGCCTCCTCTCTACAGTTTTCTCAACCACATTACCTGAGGCAACCCTTTTCCTACCTGCAGTTTGTGAATCTGACAAGGCAGCCATCAAAGAAGATGGCAATGCTTCAGAGTATCCTGCATCCAGAACCGTATTCACCACTGCCGGTATAGGCTGTTGGACCACACGGCCAGTCATAAAACCTGAAAAACCCGACATCACACTATTCTGTTGTTGAGGCTGCTGCTGCTGCACTGAAGTGAGCTGGTATTGCATCCAATGGGCATGCTGTGATGTGTTATGTTGGGAATCAACCCCTGACATGGCCATAGCACCATCCTCATTAGGAAAGGGTTCCGTAGACACACCAGCCTTCACCAAGAAACCCTCCAGGGTCATCTCACCAAGTGTTGGCTGTCTTTCCTTACCAACACTCTTGTTTTGTTGCATATCTCTCCAAACCTCATCAATAGTTTTCTTGCTAAGATCCCCACTCAATGTTAGGCTCCCTTGTTGTGGATTCAAAGATGAGCCAGCAGAAGGCACCTGACCACCACCATGATGCATGTAAGCAGCAGTTCCAGATTCAAAAGTCCACACACTCTTGAGAAGCTCATCAAGATTCATGCTTCCTAAGGGTTTCCCCAAATTTCCAAGCTGGTTTTGCACCTCATCAAGGGTGAGATTGTACAAAGACCCTTGTCTGGTCAAAGAACCAGTCTTTGGCTCTTGGTCTTGGGTTGCCCCACTTTGAGATCCCATTACGAACCACCCTACTACAACTCTATATGTTGTTTCATTTCCCAAATACAAATAAATCCCTATACAAAGTGACCTCAAAAACAATTAACCAAAAGCAAAGTGTCTATGCAGTGGTTGTTTTACTTACATCCAAAATGAACAAACTTGGCACCACCAAATTCGAAATTCTCTTGAATTCTGAGGTTTTGGTGAGACCAAGTCACAAACACAAAGCAAGCAATGCAAAATGGGGTGGGTGAAAACTGGTCCCCAAAGAAAAAAAGAAGGTGACCCAGATCAAATATCAAAGGGAACTAACTATAGTTATTGAAGAAAATGATGATGGTGCAGAACAGAAGCAGCAGAGAGCCACACTTGAAGAGAAAAAAAAAAGCTATGAACTAAGTATGCAGCATGTGATGATTTGTGTCATGAGCACAGAGTGTTGTCGTGTAGTGTGCCCAAAATTGATCCTGCAGTACTAAAAGAAAGAAGAAGAATATTTGGTGTGAGAAAGAGAAGAGGAGGGTTGAAATTGAACATTCTCTGAGGGAACATTGCTTATCTTCTGAAGTAGAGTACTAAAAAGAATGATTAAGGTTTCCCTTCAAAGGGAAAAAGAAGAATTTAGAAATGAATAAAGAAACTTTTTGGAAACTGTTGAAGGAATACATAGATTATTCTGACTTACTGTGTGTAACTTAAAAACAAAATCTGAAAGTACTATAGCTATACTACACTTTCAGACCTTCTTACTGGCTGCAGGATCCAATCTGAATCTTACAAACAACAAACAAAGTGGGCCTTTCAATTTTATTTTTCTTTGAGAGTGGGGACAAACAATCAATCACTCCTAGCGGGGAACAAATATTTTATTTTTTTTATATATATCATGGTAATAATATAAAATATTTAATAATTTTATGAATAATTAACGACAAATTTAATTCAAATTAATTATATAATAAAAAAATTTATTTTACTTAAAAAATTCAAATCCAACATCACTCATCACTCGTGTCAATGTCAATAGAAACCAACAAATATTTTAAATTTAGAAAAGATAAGTTTATAATACTAAATGGAAAAGAAGCTACATTCTCTCCTTTTTCTCTTTCCACTTTCTTAATGGTAAAAGTTTAATCAATTTTTTTTTTCTCTTTCCACTTTCTATATGGTAAAAGTTTAATAAATGAATAGTAAAGGTCTGAAATTGCACCACACGGGACTCACCTGATAATGATACGCAAGTTGTAGCTCTTATGTGTTCTCATGCATATCTTGCTAGGCTAGAAATGTGTTCTCGTACTTTTCCTTAGGTACTTTATTTTATTGTTTTCTAATTAATTAAAGTTTTATCTCAAATAATTTATATTTATTTTTAATATGAATACTTATTATGAAAGTTATTAAGATAAAACTCTAATTCTAATTAAAAATAGTACAAAATAATATTTAAAGATCTGCCTCTAAATTTTGTACTTTTGATTAAGTATTAATTCTTACCTCATGTGGTGACTCTACTTCATCAATCCGAAACTGCAGGATGGTCTGAATATAGAAATCTTAATAAATGTTGTGTTTGTTTTACTTTCCTTTTTTAGGACATTAACTAACTTAAGTAGTCAACCTAGTTACTGATGTAGATGTATTACCTCCATTCATTTTCATTTGTCTATTTATAAATAATAATGATTATTGTTATATATTTTTCTAAAAATTTAATAAAGTAACAGTACTTTTATCTTTTTAATTATATCATTATTTTATGTAATTTTTAAATATTTTATGCAGCTATTATTAAAATAAACAATAGTAAGTGTCATACTAAAAAAAGCTAAAAATGATATAAATAAATATTATAATATTATTTTTAATCTATTTGTCATATTTAAAAATGATCAAATGAACAAATTCACGTAATATAATTTTATTTGTTTGAATGACAAAAAAGATGGAAAGTGAGGGGAGCGGGAGAGAGAGATAAGATAATTAAAAATGATTATTTTTAAATAAATGTTATAATGTATATTTTTTTATCATATTATTTATCATCAATTAGTATTTATCAAAATTCACGAGGTATAACATTCAATAAATGTTAACGTACATTTAGTTCTGTATATATTTTTTAAAAAATTTAACAACTTTAATCGGGGATTAGTCTGTTGTGAAATTTTTAACAACAAATGGTGATGTATTATACCTAGTTACAACCTGATATTGACATGTTAACATGACAAATAAGATAACAAACACATATGCTAACATGTCATTGACAATCTAAATTTTGATTCTTCTCACTACATCAACTCATTGTTAATACAATGCCGATATATGAATTAGATCGTCACGTCATTTACCACATCAGTTGTTAGTCCATTAATATACCATGTTATCACTTATATGAATCGCATAAATAAATTTTATTAAAAACAAGTAATAACAAACTGATGGTGAATCAAAATTATTAAAATTTAAAAATATGATAATTAAATGTGCAATAAAAAAATTTAAGAATCAAAATTGTATAATTATAAAATTATAAAAATAAAAAATAAATTTAATTCTTTATCAATTCTCCAAAAACGATAGCAGAGAAGTTAAGAGAAAGTGAAGAATCATATTCGTTTCTTACTCGGAGGTCAATGAAGGGCTCCCATCATCGGTGCTGTGCAATGCATGACCCACGTTGATAATGATATGATCTTATTAGTTATTAGTGCAAATGCCAAACCACTCGGAGGAAAAAACACCTTCACATGCATTACAATTCCCATGCTGAATCCAAGAGCCTATGTCAGCCAGATATTACTATCATAAAATGAAATAAAATGTAACTATTAGGGTTGACTTAATAGTGAGATTAAAGTAAATGCACAAAAACTTAATTCTGATCTTTATTGTACGTATATAAACAAAAAGAAGAAAAAAAATAAAACCTGAGATGGAATTAAATATTCAGTCCTTTAAAAAAAATTAAAATATTCAGCTGAAAAAAGTAAAGTATTCAGAAATAAGTCCCACATAACTAAGCTCAAATATTAAAAATGGGGAAGAAAAATACAAAATTTCTAAATATATATATATATATATATTTGTAATTGATGAGAAGATACATTTATACATTCTCCCTTTAACATAAGTCCCACACAACTTCACACTCTCAGAGAATAATCTCTTCCTTCCAAGACTTGACGGAATATATAACATATCACCAATAATTTTCTTGTTCCATGCCTATCGTATGTACGGTATCTCAGATATTGTTTGGTGTCGGGTTTATAAATTTTAGCTTCATTAGGAGGCAGAAAATGACAAATATATATTTAGAAATTTTGTATTTAGAAATAAGAAATTTTAATCGATTGATAAAATTTAGGACTAGCTAGGAATAAAATAAGAAAGAAAATATGATATCAATCGATTGATAAAAATAAAAGAAAAATGTTCAGTTTAAATGTCTGAATTGAATTTGATCTTTTTGCAAGTAATTATTATAGCTTGCATTTAATTTGGGTTAAAGGTAACATTTGACGACCTTTATTCTATCACCTATTTATCTATCTATCATCTCACTTATTATTAGATTGTTCTGAATCAAACTGAAGGTGACTTAAACTTCATAAGAACGGAAAACCAACTAAGTAATTAAACTAGTTCCCCGTTAGCTTAATTATATTATATGGTATGTGAAATACTTTTATAGATTTACTGTATATGTGTCAGTGTGTGTGTTTATTGTTTAATCTTTTTGCTATTTAAGACACATCAAAGTTTGCCAGTACTTCAATTCTTCTCGAACAAATATATAAACCAAACAAAACTTTTAAAAGATCATATTATTAATGAACAACCTTCATATATAACGAGGACTGAGACTTCACAGCAGAAACTTCCCAGAGATTTTAGAAACGTCTAGTTATAATTAGCTGTTATATATGCTGCGATGGGTTTGCTCTCATAAACATGCCATACATATTTCTTCTGGTATTGAAAAATGAAAATTCTAAGTGAGTTGGATCTCATAGCACGCTCATGAGAGCATGACTCAAGATTCAAAAAACACTAAAAGTATTTACAAATTACTCACACTAAGATCCTCACAGCCGAATTATATTCGAACTCTCATTCTCATGTAATATGAATTTATCTTTATCAACTGAATCAATATAATGTTTATTGACTGCATGCCCATGCATATTAGAATTATATGGCAAATTATCTTGATTCATTCTTGTCTTGGATTAGTGTGAGCACTTATGTAGTAGAGAAATCATATATATATATACATATATATAGTGCGGTGGTTGCAAGTGGGAATTATATAGGAATCTCAGTAGCAGCATGTGATCCTGAAGGCTTAGCAAACGGACAAACTCATTCAAACTCACATGTAATGTATGCATAAGAATCCGCGTGCGCATTCCATCGAGGACCAAATGCACGTGCACGTGTTTTTTTCCACATATCAACATCAAACCTAGCTAGGCACGTTAATTTTTCTTTTTCCAAACTTAGATTGTCCATCATCACTCTTCATTTTTATATAAATACCAAAAAACAATAAATTTTAAAAAAATAGTGTTAATTAACTAACTAACTAACTAGTGTATCATGATATCATAAGCTCCTCACTATATACAGGTACAAAGTAGAGTCATTATACACAACTTATTCTTATATCTGCAAATTAGTAATGTTTTTGAATTTGAACTTATGAGCAAGCGATTACCAAAACCGTTAACTATTCTAAAAAAAAATAATATCTAATATTGATTGATAGAATAAATGATGATCGAAATCTCACATTTAATAAAGATACAACCAATGAGATCCTTAAGGCTTTAACAATCATTCCCTAACAAATGGATTTTTAGAGTTGAATTAAATCTTTAGGTTTATTCTAAGTCTGATATTAAATTATTGTGTTTGTCTATGTTCTAGTAGTCTAAGGAGTTATAAGGTTTATTTATGGTTAAAGAAAAAAGAAAGAAAGGTGAGATTATTGGTTAAAAATTAAAATTTCTTTCACTAACATTTTAAATAAACTAATAATATTTATTGATATAAAAATTTTCTATACGTCTATTTTTAGACACGAGGGGTATTGTTATTGAGTCACTTGTATAGCTATGCTTTTCAGATGTTAATTCTGAATGTAAGAGAGATTTGTTAAGATTTTACATTATTTAAAAATATAACCAATAAAGCTTTTATAAATCTTGAGTGGTCCTCACAAACTTGTTTATATGGTTGAATTAGGCCACGAGTCGAAATTTGAAGGACATTAACTAAAATTTGAAGGACATTAACTAAAGATATATATATATATATATATATATGTATATATACACGTGTGGATTCTAAATAATATAATTGATTCATGGATCGATTTAATATATATTATCTAGTTTGTCTGTTAAAGGTAGTTATTTAATATGAGTTTAGAAAAGATTGTCTATATGTCGAGTTCATTCCATATTAGCAAAGTAAGTGACTTTCTCGAGGATGTTGGAGGCCACTCCTCTGTCAGAATTCTGAAACAGATGTCTAAATAACTTAAGCTGCTGGCGGCAGATACTAGAGATCCCTATTCTTATTTTTTTAATCATATTAATGATATGAAATATTTTTTTTTTAAATAATAATTAATTTTTATTAAATATTATAAAAACAGATAATGTTAATATTCTTTTTAATACAATTTATTTTATATTTAAGATTAAAATTTAAAATCTAAATCACTTTATTAAAATACATAAATCACTATGCTCAACGTTAATTTCTATTTCCACCTGTAAAACATTACTTCATGCTCGACTTGTACAAGTTTAATTTTAAATATTCACTATTATAATATGTTATTGTATTTTTTTTAACGGCCAATCTAATTTATTAAAAAAAATCCTTAAAAAAGCACAAGGTACGTATGTTTATAGAATCCAAAAGTTCAGATAAAATACAATCAAAATATGGTAAACCAAAAATAAAAAGCATATGAGATTATCATGTATCTTGCTACCTAACACTTCATTTACACACAAAGAAGCCACAATACCCCACCAACTTACTTGTCCAAAACACATGAAACACAAATATAAAACAAGCTCCCATAGTAAAAAATACATGAAGGAAATTCCCCTGCACTTCAACACCCGACATTGTTATTGTATTATTTAATTAACATAAAATCGTATAAATATCTAAATTACTATATAATATAATAACATATTAAAATGATAGTGTAAAGTATATTAAAATTATAGCACATGGTAATATATTAAATTACTAAATAATATAGCAACATATTAAAATGATAGTGTAAAATTCTTTAATTAGCACTTTAATTATGATAATTCCTATTACGAACATATATAGATTGCATTGTCCATAAAAAAATAGATTAAATTGAATGAGTTCTACTACAAAAACCTTTGACAAAAATCGTTGAATAATTTTTACACTGATATTAATTAATAAAAAAAATACTTCTTTACATAACTTTTAAGACATTTACTATAATGTGTTTGACCTATGGAATGCTGATTAGATTGGAATGCATTCTGCCCATTCCTGTTCTCTGAGCCAATGCTATGATGTCTTACAAAAGTTAGAGTGAAATTAGGAATTAATCTGTTTTTCAGTTTCATAACTCCCTTTTAATTTAGCCTTTTATGTGGTATTTAAACAAAAATCTTAAAATAAAATTTTGATACGTGGCATGAAGAAGGAATGTTATGCTAGGTAATTTGCATTTCATCATATCCTTTTCTTAGGTTTACTTCCATTACAATATGTTTTCTAAATTAGGAATATAATTAAGAAAGAAGCTCGGCATATTCTTGTCTGGGATTTGTTTCCTTTGTGGTTGGGTGAAAAATTGGCAATGCAAATGGCAACTTGAGTCAGTCTAGATTAGAAGATGCATTAAGTTTTCTTTGGTAGCTAGCTTTCAGCCTCTGTGCTTACCACTCTTAATGAGTGATTTAATTAGTCTAAGCCCTCTAAGGTATATATATGATATGGTTTTTCACTTTTTCTGTGTTGTAGCAGCAGCATTGATGATGATTCTTTTTCCAGTGATAATGCTTTAAGTGTCAGCTTCCCTTATTAATCAATTTCCCAATATATTGAAATGATTATTTTAAGTTGGTCAAATGTCGACTTCTAGTTTATGAGAACTTTTCAATTGTTAAATCATATTATAAGTTTTCTAAAGCATGTATGCTGTACTCTTTTTAAGTTATATTAGGTGCTAATGTAGAGGTTAAACGAGAGAACTTCTAAAAAAGTTTACTTAATTTTAACTAAATTATGTGAGAAGTTTGATTTAATTTACTTGATTTATTTTATTTTCTTCTCTTATCAATACGTGTTGATTTTTTTTTTTAATCCAAAATGACTTTTATTTCTTATGGTTATTTGTTTTCTTCATGTAATTGTTGTTTAAGGGTTTGGTTACATTAATATATGGCTTCATGCATGGAAGAATTTAACTTGAAAATCTTGATCTAGTTTCGTATTTTTATGTATTAGTGTGATTTGTCATGATGCTATACTTTTGTGGTGTACAACCTTCCTTTGAAGTGGAATACCACAAACTGTTTTTACCTTTAAATGTTTCATATGTACAACATTTCCGTAATATTTATCCACATTGCTGCTGAGGTTGGAAATCACTGATCAACAAAAAGGCTGGGTATGGAAAAAAGAGAGGTTAGAATAGAAATAATTCCAAAATAAAGATAAATAAATTTGTAAAATTTTCGACATGATCAAGCAAATGAAATAAATTCAAAGGGTGATATAGGGAAAAGGAACACGGAACAAAAATTATAAGAAATTCGGAACTTGATTAACCAAGGATTATGTTATCGATATATTCTATTTGCTAATCCTATTCCTTGCATCCTTTGAAAAAAAAAACATTCAAACTAGTTATACTTTACATACTGATTTTTGTTGATGAGGCTGTGTGTGTGCTACGAATCACAAATTCTGACACGATACAAATACATCGATATGACTAATGTCTAAATGTAGGACAAAAGAGAGATTCTAATTAAATATACAAAATATCTAATTTGATGACATATTTATCTTTTTAAACCAATCTTTTTAGTTCTTTTAAGTGTATAAGTTGTACAAATGTGATGCCACTGTTTAAGCCAACAAAAAGTACTTTTTGAATTAAACACCTAGTAATAATAGTTTATTGACATGTGTCAAACAAATATCTGGATGTATAGTGTAGAAAAAGTGTTCGACATAATGACACCACAAACAAAAGACATATTGAACAAGAGAGGTGTCTATGTTCTATGTGGGCAAAAAAACTCAAATAATATTTTTTAATAAAAAATTATTAATTTGGGATTATTTTGAAACTATTTACCAATATGGGATAGTGAGACACGTCCAAATTAGACGTGATTGGTCACGTCCAATTTGGATGTGTTACCCCCCTGAACACGTCCAAATTGGGCGTGCTTCACCCCGTTGCAACAAGTGTCACGCATGCATGAACTGATGATTATATAAACTTTGGACAGTGATAACTTTTGATAGGAATGTCCAATTGAGGCGTATCTTTTGTAAAAACACTCGAAATTGAGAGGAGAAATCTTGGGCAAATTCCAAAGGGAATTTGGTCAACTATCTTTTTTTCCAAAAAATACCTTTAAGTACCTCAAAATTAGGATTTAATCTTCAATCATCCAAAAATTTCTTTGTTTTTTACTTTTTTAATTATTTAATTAGTTAATTTAATGTTATTATTTATTTTTAATTACTTCTCTTAATTTCAAGCTTTTTGACATATTGCACACCTCGATCGGATATTTCTATCAAAAGTTAGACCATTTGAAAGACATATCTTACGCCTAATTTTTTTCGATATTCTAAATTTTTATATGATTTTATTTAATATTTTTTGCATTTTTTATATAACTAATTTTTAATATAATATTTTATTTAAAATGCTTTCTATATTAAAAAATTATTTACAATTTAAAAAATAAAAAATTTCAATTTTTTCAAATTTCAAAATAAAATTGAAATTTTTTATAAAATAAAATATTATATTAAAAATTAGTTATATAAAAAATCTAAAAAATATTAAACAAAATCATATAAAAATTTAGAAATTATATTAAATAAAATAATATATTAAAAATTAGATATACCAAAAATCCAGAATATATTAAATAAAATCATATAAAATTAAAAACATATACTAAATAAAAAATATTTAAAAAGTAAATAAAATCATATCTATGATGAAGATCGGCCTAAAAATACTTTAAAATTAGATAAAAATAACAATTACTAATATTAAATGATATTTTAAGTCAAAAATTAAAACACGCCAATTTTTATCTCAGTTTCAGCCGCTAACAATTTTTGCGACGAAATATTGTGTTCACAAACATAAAAAATAAAAAACCCCAATGTTCTATTGCATAAAGTATTAACGACCGGATTAACGACAGATTTAGTCACGTCTAATTTAGGCGTGTTCCAAGGGGGTAACACGTCCAAACTGAGTGTGACCAGTCATGCCTAATTTAGACGTGTCTCAGTTCCTCATATTAGTAGTTTCAAAACAACCAAAAATTGATAATTTTTTATTAAAAAAATATTATTTAGATTCTTATGCCCGTTCTATGTGGGCAAAGACTTATTATGAAAAGTATCCCTTCTTTGCTAACTCTGCACCACCATCGGGTAGTTGAGAAATCCTCCATGTCATTTTATGTAATATTTTTTATACATATGGCATGTAATATGAATATCTACTGGAGTCAAATCACATATCTTCTCTAAAAAACCAACTTATTTATAGTTTATTTGGACCTAACTTATGAAAAAGCATTTGTGCAAATGTTTTAAAGTTTATGAAAATACTTCATAATATGTCCATAAGTAATAAGTTGGTTTACGTTTATTTGAGCAAGTACACAGCATATGAAAATAATTTTACTCATTTCCCTCTTCAATTATAGAAACAATTACTTACATGATAAACACTTCTTTAATAAGCTCTTAATTAAGCTGTTTATTTAAATGAGCTCTTAAATTTGTTTCTTCACAAGTTAAAACTAATTTATGTTCTTCAACTTTTGTAGAAGTTATCTCATCTATTTTTTTTTTTTTTTACCAAAAGCTAAAATATGTACAGGTTAATTTTAACTTAATAAAAAATTTAATTCATTTTAGGTTTTTTCTTTTTTTTCCTTATAACTACTTATAGATAAGTTTATTTAAGCATGTCATATCATCACCATAGCAAATGCATTACCTAGTTTAATGTTTATTTGCAATTGAAAGTTTGGCGCTCTTTGCAGGTAGCTTTATTTCTTTCATGGTGACTGGAAACATTGCGGCACTAAGGTTTGGGATAGTGTTTGGTGGTGTCCTTTTGGCTCTAAGCGTTTCAAGTCTCATGTCATATAAAAGAGGACAACCTCCTTCTGTAACGCTGAAAGGCCAAACCCGGTCGTAACATTGTGGCCATGCAATTATTGGTTTAACTTTTAAATTTATTCAATCTATTTTGTGAATGTGACAGTTGCTGTGTTTTTGCTGGAGATAAGACTTTTAGATGAAGAGGTTAGACAATTTTATTTATTTTAGTTTAATAGGCATCCACTGTCACCCTAAAGTTTTTATTATGTCAAACAATATAAAATTATCTTTGCTTTGATTTTTAAGATAATTATTTAAAAGATCCCAAACTTATCATATAACAGTTGGTGATTAGATGAAAGTGTAAATAACTTTTACACCATTATATTGTTCATTCTTTTTATTTTCGGGTTTGTACATTTATATTCAAATTTATTATCAAGTTTCACCTTTTTAATGGTTTCTGCTACCACTTGTAACTTATGTCACTGCCTTGATCAGGTTCTTGAAATTTTTTTGTTGTTTACATTAATTGTTTTGCATAACGTAACATTTTTGGGGAAAGGCTTGATTATGAGGTGAAACCTGCTATGATGTTCTACAGGTGCAGAGCAGCAGAATGCTAAACATACATTTCTGTGTGAAGCTTAAAAATTGAGATGGTTCTCTCAAAAACCTCAAATTGAAACTGTCAAATCTTATGTTTGTGTTCGGCCTATGGAATTCTTATTTTGTCGGAATAGCATTCAGTCCATTCGTGTTCCCAGTGCCAATGCTATGATCTTTTATAAAATTTCAAGAGTGAAATTATGAATCTTGTTTCCAGTTTCATAGCTCACTATTAATTTAGCCTTTCATGTTCTCTTTAAAATAAATATATTCTAAAATAAGAATTTGATATATTGTGTGAAGAAGGAAGTGCTATGCATGGCAATTTGCATTTCATATCCTTAGCTTTGCTTCCATTACACAATGATTTTTTTTATTAGGAATAGAAGAAAGCTTCTCCTTTGTGGGTGGAAAATTTGCAAAGCAAATGGCAACTTTAGCCTATTTAGATTAGAAGATGTAGTAAGTTTTCTTTGGTTACTTTGAGCCTCTCTGCTGAATGTGTGATTTTCATGGGTCCATGGTCTCTGAGATCGTTTTTAAATGTTGCCGCAGCAGCATATGCAATTGTTGATGATTCTGTTTCCATTGATAATGACTAAAATTTGAATCACTTTTAAGTGTCAGCTTTCCTTTGTCAATTTCCCTATGCTCTTCTTGAAGCTAGATTACTTCTTTCATTTTGATTAAGATCTTGCGAATTAACTACATCGTTTGCATTTAGGTGGTGCAGTAGTGGCATTTTTTGTCTACAGATTGGTGTTGAAACATAAACAACAAATACCTCAAACATGGAAAATGGTGCAGAAAATCAGTCAAGTCATAAACAAGAAAATACCAGTTTTTTTTGTATGTTCATATGGCATATATAGGTTTTTTAGCTACATGAGCTGCATGTAGGTTGCAACTTGCAACTGATTGAAGGAGGAACGAAGGATCCTATAACATGCATGTTTATGCAGAATACCTTTGGTCCCACGGAAATTGGCACGCATGAGGTGAATTAGTACCATGTCACTCTGAACGAGATGAGATATAATTAGAAGGTTTTTCACAACCAGCTTATGAGTGTTAGACATAATTAGCAGTGGCAGGGAAACATGGCAGAAGAGCATTTCAAAGTCACTTATCTATTAAAGAGATCGTCCAATTTGATGTCATTAAGAAATGGACTCAATTATTAACTAGCAAATAAATTATATGAGCAGAAGAGCATATCAAAGTCAACAAATGTGTGTAATTTTTCAAGAGGCAAAACAGATTTTAATACCACAAACTTGTTAAGACCCAAGGTGTGTCCGTAACAAGCCAAAAATTACAACAGATGCTGTCATAAAATAACAGCAAACCAAAACCCCAAATTACATGATTTTTTTGTGTATTGCAACAAAATCCCCGTCCTAGAATCAACCAGCAGCTTGTCTTGAAGCAAAATGGCTGTATATACTAGCAGCAAACAAAAAAAAACCCCGACTTACACGAAAACATTGAGAAAAATTTGCTACCAATAATAGTCAGCCTTGAAACAATTTACGATATCCTCAAATTTGACAGTGTTTGTTCAAATGTTTATGCCCTCTTATCCAACTCCTGCATCTTGTTATCCTCTGTACAATACCACTGATATATCCCCACAGCAACAACAACAGTGATTCTGCACTGCTGCAATCTCATGCTGATATTAAGCTTGTCCTTGGATCATTAAACCATATAAGGAATATACTTCATCACACCCTCGGAAAATAGCTATTGTCAGAACATGATTTTAACCATTTCCACCATATCTTCAAGAGATTGATCCTTGGCTGAAAGAACAAATAAATTTCTGTTCTTCCAGATTACCCAAATCACAGAAAACCTGACCACATATCACACCCGTGTTTTTTCCGGGAACAGAACAGTAAACCTCTAAATTGTGTGAATTGCCTAATCAACTCCGATTGCCTGAAGCAACAATTGGTGGAGGTAGATACTCAGAATTATATAGTGATAGTTATAGCCATAAGTCACTAGCTCCAAATTTGAGCTTAATTTAATGGACTAACCAAAACTATAAAGCTTCAGTGATATATAAAAAAACCAAAGTCACTCACAGATTTGTTTTAATGCTATAGCATACTTCACACAAACGAGTTTGACTGCATACTGCTTGAGTTCATGTAAATTGGGTAATAGGAATGATTTTCGGTGTATTGGCAGGATCCGGATTTCCTGCAGTTAGGAAACTCCCGCATTCTCGCATTCAGCTGATTGCTACTGTAAAATTGAGCTTAATATGAATATAGATCTGGACTCTGGTCAGTATGATCCTCCAATAGCCATACAAGAAATTTACAGATATGAAGTTGGCATAATTTTATAAAGCAAAGTTTCTGCTGATTTGAGCTTGAAGTCAATTTTGTAGCAGAGCTAAACAAAGTAGAGGCGCCTCCATACCCCACAATCAAGATCCGCATTCCATATGCCAGAAGAGGCCTCACACTTCAAGAAAATGTGGTTTGTTGTTGCCTACTGTTTGGTACATCTATTTCACAAAGATATCTTTAGTTATACTTCCTTTTACAACATGTGGCTTTAATTTTTAAAAGTTTTTTAAGTTATACACACGCACATCTAGTTGCTTTGCTGCACACATTTCTACCCGTTGAACTTTGACTTATGAGTTACGACTTATCCTGTTTAAGTTTTGGGACGTGGAACAGCAGAAGTGACTGAGGTGGTCAGTACTTATCCACATTGCCGAGGTTGGAAACCTTCAATCAACAAAAAGGTTGAGATTTGGGATGTACAAAGGGTAGGATAAAAACAATTCCAAAATGAGGATAATGCTATCTATATATTCAAATTGCTACTCCTATTACTTGCATCCTATGGAAAAAAGAGAAAAACATTCAAACTAGTTTTACGTACTAATTTAACAACAGAACAAGGTAACAAATAAATGAAAATAAAAGTAAAATCACTTCCTAACTGAACTTAAAATATTAACTGTATTATTAACGGAACTCGAAAGGAGGATGATACACAACGGTAGTGATTTTGCTGTCATGGGAGAGATGGCTTTTCTTTGTTCCAACCATCAAGAATTGTGTGCATATCTTTGCAGCTTCTCCGCAACTTGACTCATGCTGGGTCTCGAGTTTTTCCCTTCCTCTACGCATTCCAAAGCCACCGTTGCCAATATCTCCATTTTATTCCTGTCATAGTTTGATCCCAAAGCAGGGTCAACCATTTGATCCACCCAGGATGATCCCACTTCTAATCCTTTCTTCCTTTTCTCCCTCACCCATGTTACCAACCTCTCGTGATCATATGATTCTCCTTCTAATTCTTTGATTTGGGTACCTGCTGTTGGACTCCTTCCAGTTATCATCTCCAAGACAACAATTCCATAGCTATAAACATCCACCTTGGAAGTGATTGGCAAGTTGAAAACCCATTCCGGTGCCATGTAGCCTCTTGTTCCTCTTATCCTCGAGAAACTTGAATTGTCGAGGTTGCTGTTCCTGTTAAGTTGCTTAGACAAGCCAAAATCTGCTACCTTGGGTTTATAATCAGAGTCGAGAAGTATATTTTGTGGCTTGATATCACAATGCAAAATCCACTCCAAGCATTCTTCATGCAAGTAGGCCAGACCCTTTGCTGTTCCAA
>PYAF01004598.1:1671152-1681710 GCA_007407185.1 Glycine tomentella
ACTTTCTCCTTGGTTTGCTACTTGATGCAGTCTCTTTATTGCCACAACTCGACTATCAGACAAGACACCCTTATACACAGCACCTCCACCACCCCTTCCAATCGCTTCACTGAAACCTTTGGTTGCCTTTTTCAGTTCAGAGTAACTGAATTTCCTAAATCCCGTTGCAGCTGCAAGAACATAGCCATGTTCGTCAACATCCGAGTGTAATTTCCTATTTTTGTTCCTAAACAAGAAACACCACACCAGAAAGATGCACGCAACCTCAATTCCTCCCAAGGCACTCACAAAACAAAGCAAGAGCTTCACTGATTGATTTTCTTCTTCTTCCACATACAGTCTATCCAGTAGTTTCGGTCCTCCACTACTTCCCCCACAAACGATGCCGTTATTATTTTTGATGGGGTTCTCATTGTCACTGAGGGACAGAGGACTATTTGTTGGCACTCTTAAGAAGATTGATCCTGTGAAACCTGGTGTATGATACCCATTTAGCAACTGCGTCTTCGGGAAGCAGATAAACATACCATCTGGCTGCCATAATCTGTACTGAAACCCTTTGCATTGGGACAACCCCAAGCACAGATTCTCACATTCTTCATAAGTTCGATTCCTAAAGATGCCATAGTCGTATCCGTAAAAATCGACTCCGGGTAAGTGCAGGAAGCAAGACTCCTTCTCAGTGTTGTTGTTGCATCTTAGTTGGAAATTTGGTACGCAACCTTGAGACCAGTCTTCGCTATCAACCCAGCTATACCCTTCAATACACGAACACTTTGTACCACTTTTAGGATCATAGCTGCAAATACTATTGGGCCCACAAATCCCATGAATAAAACATGGTTGTGACTTAAATTGCCCTGACACTGACCATTTTTCTTCTCCGTCTTTCTTGCTATACACACGAACATTACCATCGTGATCGAGGGTCAATCTCCGTTGGAGCACCGTCCCGTAATCACTTGTTCTGAAAGTGAAATTATCGGAAGAAACCACGTAGCCTAAATGATCGAGTACAACTACCCTGGTATCATTGTAAGATAATCTACCATTACCATTACCGAAATCGTTGGTCTGAAGCCAAGGATCGGGCCAGTAAAGGCTTGAAACTCGAGGGCCTTGGTATATGAGGCGAAGAACATTCTCGGAGTCGAAGAAGAGCTTGTAGAAACCGGAGGAATAGTTGGTCTCGCTTCTCGAGGAAAGAAGGTTGGTGTTCTTGGTGAGAATTTGACCAGGAAGAAGCGTGTTCGTTGGGAAATCGAAGCTTTGCCACAGAACAACAATGTTGGAGGAAAGGTTTTGTTGGTTGTCGAGGAGGACGAGGTTTCCGGTGTCGTACAAATGCAACTGGATTTGTTTGGATGAGGTGATGGTGTTGGTGGACCACACTATTGACTGGCCAGCGTCGGTTAATACAAGGTTGCCGGTTTTGAGAAGGGAAAGCGTGGAGCGCTTTCCGTTCACCGGTTGGTCCCGGTTGGCAGTCCAAACAAGGGTGTGCGGTGGTGTTGTGTACCATATGGCGAAGCAGTAAGCGTTTTCTCCAACAGGGTAAAACCCTGCGGTGAATGTAGCTTTGGGAGATGACACTATAACGTCTTCTTCGAGGTTCTCCACGGATAGAGAAAATGAATATGAACTCTCAAAATTACTCAAAATTAGAGGAAGGAGAAGATTTGCTAGTAAGAATATCGAAGAAGCCATTCCTAATGCTATTATGCCCTATGGCTAGCTGCTTGCGTACTTAGCTTGTTGCTCAACGCCATGGTCATATTTAAGATGAATAAAAAATAAAATTTAAAAGAAAATGTGATTCAAGCTCTATATATAATTGCATGCTTTGGTAAACACCGGAGATATTTTGCTGTACAATATTGATTTGTTGCCATTATGGTCATACTTCTCCGCAGCTAATAGAAGTCATTGTTGCCATTAAGAGGTTCCAATGTTGGTTAGCCAAGCCAGTAGATTCATAAGGCATAGTATATTTTTTAACTTATATAATATAACATGCGTGCATGTTTATGCAATGCTTCCCTCAGAATGAGATGATGTATTGATTATGAGAGGGTTTTTAACAACCAGCTTATATATGTGGGTTGGTTGGGAGTGGTGGGGAAACATGGGCATTTCAAAGTCAACTATCTGGTTAAAGAAAAGATATATGATCGTCAATTTTGGTGGCAATAAAAAAATGGGCTCGATTAATTATTATATTAAATAACTTATCTTGTAAATGATTGCACATTTTGGACTTTTTGTTTGGTTGACAAAGTATACATATGAACAGGAACATGTTGAGTTTTCGAACAACAATAATTATTTTTGATTTGCCATTATTTATATTTTGTTGTTTTATTGAGCATTTTTAGTGTTAAATTTTATATTGAGATTTTAGATTATTTTTTGGTGAGTTATATTGTGTCAATTGAAGATCTCTTAATATTTATTACATTTTTTCTTTAATTATAGATCTCATTATGAGAATTTAGATAACTTTTAAGGGTTTCACATAGAATTCACTTTTAAACATTTAAAATTTTATTGAATTAAATATAATTAATTAATGGTTATTTTCATTTCAATTTTTTTCAAAAAGCATTTTTAATTTTTTTTTATTTTTCTCCTTAATTCGATTTTCTCTTTTTCCCCTCCTCCCTCTCTCTTCCGTTTACACACTTCAAGAACTCCTTATTTGAATTTTTTTCTCCTCTCTCTCTCCTCTAAAAAACCCTATGGCTTCCTCCCTCCTCTGCCTTCCTTCCCCTCCAAGCGCGACCCTCCACCTCCCTTTCCCTCCCAGCAAGACCCTCAGCCTGCCTTCCCCTTTGCCGTGCGACAGTCCATCCCAAGGTATGTTTTTTTTTCCCATTTGTATTATTGTCTCATGCATGATTTGTTTGTTAATGATTGTTGATGAATAAATTATTTTTTTTGAAAGATGTTCATATCTTTACAGTTCTTGTGGAAGAATTAGATCTCCAGTTGGAGATTTTCATCACTTGTTTATTGCTGAATCTAATGAAACTTAGATAATTAATTGAAGATCTATCTCCAAGATCCAACATTAAAGATACTCTACATCAGTAATTTTCTACTCTTTTCACGAAGATGACTAGTTAAACAATGGACATCTACCGTCAGTCGCTACAAAACTAACTTTAAGGATGTTGCTAATTATAGCTCAATTCAGTCAATTCTAAACCGCGTATATTTCTAAGTACTCTTAAATTTATACGTATCAGACAAAAACTTTATTTTATAAAATATAAATTTAATTTAATTAAATGCAAGCCAATCCCCTGTTTATAATTTTTATTTACATTTCCAAAATGGGTTTTTAACATTGGCAAAAATTGACAATTACAGCCATGCATAACTTTTTCAGCGATATATCTTTTAAGGGATGAAACACTGAATCTACTTTTGCAAAGGTAATTTAGACCATAAGGACACAAGTACGTACTTTAACTCAAACTAAACGTCTACTCCTTCTAGACTCAATCACTTACCGTCTCAGTGCTGTGCTAATTGCTAAATTATATATTACAAAATTTGCTAAGCTGTAAAGTGTAAGGTCATCTATACTCATATTTATTTCAATAAAAATTGATGTTTCGGATATACAATGTAAAAACAAATCATGATTTAATGCAAAAAAATGTGTGGGAAATTTAATGAATTCTTCTACGACTAAGTGTCAACTCCTCTGTATCTTGTATAAAATAATTAATCCCATGGAAACGAAACATCAACTTCAAAAAAAAAAAGTGTTTTTAGTGGCAGTTAATTTGTTGCAGTCATCATAAATCGCCAGAAAATGTTGTTTTTAGGGTTCATTCATTATTTTTGTTTTTTCACTTAAAGTTATAAACTCCATTAGTAGCATTTGATAATTCGCAGGTGCCGAAATTTCAAAGCTTTGGGAGTATTTATCTCACTCTGTTCTAGGACATCATTTGAAAACAAAAATTGTCTCAACTTTCAAAACCAAATTTGAAACCTTCAACATATCATTAAAATCTATCTTCTTCTTCTTCTTCTTCTCCTCTTTGTGCCATTGCTGACTCCAGCTACCATTGGTCTCGTTTTCTCAATCTAAATATATAGAATCCTTCATCTCGTTGACTTGTATCAAAGCTCCAAGAAAATTTCCTGCAATCAAAGCTTTGATCGAATCCTGGCTAACATAATAGAAGATGACATGGATGAATTAGATCTGACTTTGAGCTTGATGTAGAAAGCAGTGGGGAGATAGTGTTATGCCAAACCAATAATGCCTTTTGGTGTTTTTTCCTTCTTTTATTGAGTTTTCTCCTTCTATTATTAATTTTATCAAGATTTTAAAATTGGTTATACTGAGAGCCTAAACTCTTGATTTAAGCTCAACCTAACTTATGTATTTCTAAGAGCATATTTAGTGTAGATCTCAAATTGGAATCTTAGATCAATTTTTGATAGTCTCCATAGTGTCACTTGGGATTGAAAATCTCTCCAGAGAAGAATTTATAAAAGCCAAAATGTGATTTTGAGAAAGAAGATGAAGATATTTTAGATATAAATTTATTTTCTATTAAATTATTAAACTGTGTTTAGGAGAGAGTGAAAGTCTATGTGTAATGTGAGTTAAACAATGAGATTTTTTATATAGTATAAAAAATGAAGGATATCAGGTGTAATTTAAAAAACACAAGGGATACAAATTTAATTTACTCAATTAAATAATTACAAAATAAGGATCGATAAATAAGTTTTGATATACAAGTATTTTGGATAAACTGATCAGGAAGACAGGAACTATCATAAATCTGAAACTTGATGAAAAAAAACTACTAGATCATTTGAAACTTGAAAAATTAGGGATAATAAAATCTATATGTTAAATTTTCAAAACTTTTCTGAATGTGAGAGAGATTTGTTAAGATTTTACATTATTTAAAAATATAATCAATAAAGCTTTTATAAATCTTGAGTAGTCCTCACAAACTTGTTTATATGGTTGAATTAGGCCATGAGTCGAAATTTGAAGGACATTAACTAAAGATATATGTACACACACGTGTGGATTCTAAATAAATTCATGATGAACTGGGGATTTATGTATAGTTGCATTCTTAAATTAATTTCGTTCACACCTTCAGTCTTTTTCTGTGGATAAGTGAAACAAAGTGGCTAACAAGGTATGCTATCTTATCTATAAAGAGATCGACATGTAGTCGCTGCTCTAGAGAAATAATATAATTGATTCATGGATCGATTTAATATATATTAACTAGTTTGTCTGTTAAAGGTAGTTATTTAATATGAGTTTAGAAAAGATTGTCTATATGTCGAGTTCATTCCATATTAACAAAGTAAGTGACTTTCTCGAGGATGTTGGAGGCCACTCCTCTGTCAGAATTCTGAAACAGATGTCTAAAATAACTTAAGCTGCTGGCGGCAGATACTAGAGATTCCTATTCTTATTTTTTTAATCATATTAATGATATGAAATATTTTTTTTAAAATAATAATTAATTTTATTAAATATTATAAAAACATATAATGTGAATATTCTTTTTAATACAATTTATTTTATATTTAAGATTAAAATTTAAAATCTAAATCACTTTATTAAAATACATAAATCACTATGCTCAACGTTAATTTCTATTTCCACCTGTAAAACATTACTTCATGCTCGACTTGTACAAATTTAATTTTAAATATTCACTATTATAATATGTTATTGTATTTTTTTTAACGGCCAATCAAATTTATTAAAAAAAATCCTTAAAAAAGCACAAGGTACGTATGTTTATAGAATCCAAAAGTACAGATAAAATCCAATCAAAATATGGTAAACCAAAAATAAAAAGCATATGAGATGATCGTGTATCTTGCTACCTAACACTTCATTTACACACAAAGAAGCCACAATACCCCACCAACTTACTTGTCCAAAACACATGAAACACAAATATAAAACAAGCTCCCATAGTAAAAAATACATGAAGGAAATTCCCCTGCACTTCAACACCCGACATTGTTATTGAATTATTTAATTAACATAAAATCATATAAATATCTAAATTACTATATAATATAATAACATATTAAAATGATAGTGTAAGGTATATTAAAATTATATCACATGGTAATATATTAAATTACTAAATAATATAGCAACATATTAAAATGATAGTGTAAAATTCTTTAATTAGCACTTTATATATGATAATTCCTATTACGAACATATATAGATTGCATTGTCCATAAAAAAATAGATTAAATTGAATGAGTTCTACTACATTTCTGTGTGAAGCTTAAAAATTGAGATGGTTCTCTCAAAAACCTCAAATTGAAACTGTCAAATCTTATGTTTGTGTTCGGCCTATGGAATTCTTATTTTGTCGGAATAGCATTCAGTCCATTCGTGTTCCCAGTGCCAATGCTATGATCTTTTATAAAATTTCAAGAGTGAAATTATGAATCTTGTTTCCAGTTTCATAGCTCACTATTAATTTAGCCTTTCATGTTCTCTTTAAAATAAATATATTCTAAAATAAGAATTTGATATGTTGTGTGAAGAAGGAAATGCTATGCATGGCAATTTGCATTTCATATCCTTAGCTTTGCTTCCATTACACAATGATTTTTTTTATTAGGAATAGAAGAAAGCTTCTCCTTTGTGGGTGGAAAATTCGCAAAGCAAATGGCAACTTTAGCCTATGTAGATTAGAAGATGTAGTAAGTTTTCTTTGGTTGCTTTGAGCCTCTCTGCTGAATGTGTGATTTTGATGGGTCCATGGCCTCTGAGATAGTTTTTATGTGTTGCCGCAGCAGCATATGCAATTGTTGATGATTCTGTTTCCATTGATAATGACTAAAATTTGAATCACTTTTAAGTGTCAGCTTTCCTTTGTCAATTTCCCTATGCTCTTCTTGAAGCTAGATTACTTCTTTCATATTGATTAAGATTTTGTGAATTAACTACATCGTTTACATTTAGGTGGTGCAGTGGTGGCATTTTTTGTCTACAGATTGGTGTTGAAACATAAACAACAAATACCTCAAACATGGAAAATGGTGCAGAAAATCAGTTAAGTCATAAACAAGAAAATACAAGTTTTTTTTGTATGTTCATATGGCATATATAGGTTTTTTAGCTACATGAGCTGCATGTAGGTTGTGTTGGATAAGATTCCGTTTAATGCTTGGTCCAATTCCCTAGGTGCTCTGAAAATGGAATGTTGACTTAAGCCCAATTTTCGAAAGGCTGACCCCGGCCCACTTGCAGTTTAGGACGCTGAAACTCCTAAACCTAATTCATTTCTATAAATATAACATTTATAGATGGAGGCTGTGTGGATTCAAAGAGGATTCAGAATTCCAGAAAAGGGAGGAGATGATTCTCGTTTGTATCTCCAGCATTAGACTGTTGAGAGAGCGTCTCCGAGATGTTGAAAGCAACCCTTGTTGAGAGCGTTTCCACCATTGTTGTTGGTGAGGCTGAGTGTCTCCGGCTGAAGGCCGTTAAGAGTGTTTGTAATCATTATTATTGAGAATAGTGGATTGTTCTGGATAAGGTTCCGTGGGTTCTCCTCTTGAAGGTTTTCTCCCACGTAAAGCTATTATTGGTGTGTTGTCCTCTCCCTAATTTCTCGTGCATCCTTTTATTTGATCGTTTCACGTTTCCGCATATATTTCATAGTTTGAAGGAGGAACGAAGGATCCTATAACATGCATGTTTATGCAGAATACCTTTGGTCCCCCGGAAATTGGCACGCATGAGGTGAATTAGTACCATGTCACTCTGAATGAGATGAGATATAATTAGAAGGTTTTTCACAACCAGCTTATGAGTGTTAGACATAATTAGCAGTGGCAGCGAAACATGGCAGAAGAGCATTTCAAAGTCACTTATCTGTTAAAGATATCGTTCAATTTGATGTCAATAAGAAATGGACTCAATTATTAACTAGCAAATAAATTATATGAGCAGAAGAGCATATCAAAGTCAACAAATGTGTGTATTTTTTCAAGAGGCAAAACAGATTTTAATACCACAGACTTGTTAAGACCACAAGGTGTGTCCGTAACAAGCCAAAAATTACAAGAGATGCTGTCATAAAATAACAGCAAACCAAAACCCCAAATTACATGAATTTTTTGTGTATTGCAACAAAATCCCCGTCCTAGAATCAACCAGCAGCTTGTCTTGAAGCAAAATGGCTGTATATACTAGCAGCAAACAAAAAAAAAACCCTGACTTACACTAAAACATTGAGAAAAATTTGCTACCGATAATAGTCAGCCTTGAAACAATGTACGATATCCTCAATTTTGACAGTGTTTGTTCAAATGTTTATGCCCTCTCATCCAACTCCTGCATCTTGTTATCCTCTGTACAATACCACTGATATATCCCCACAGCAACAACAACAACAACAGTGATTCTGCACTGCTGCAATCTCATACTGATATTAAGCTTGTCCTTGGATCGTTAAACCAGCAATATAAGGAATATACTTCATCACACCCTCGGAAAATAGCCATTGTCAGAACATGATTTTAACCATTTCCACCATATCTTCAAGAGATTGATCCTTGGCTGAAAGCACAAATAAATTTCTGTTCTTCCAGATTACCCAAATCACAGAAAACCTGATCACATACCACACCCGTGCTTTTTCCGTGAACAGAACAGTAAACCTCTAAATTGTGTGAATTGCCTAATCAACTCCGATTGCCTGAAGCAACAATTGGTGGAGGTATATACTCAGAATTATATAGTGATATTTATAGCCATAATAAGTCACTAGCTCCAAATTTGAGCTTAATTTAATGGACTAACCAAAACTATAAAGCTTCAGTGATAAATAAAAAAACCAAAGTCACTCACAGATTTGTTTAATGCTATAGCATACTTCACAAAAACGAGTTTGACTGCATACTGCTTCAGTTCATGTAAAATTGGGTAATATGAATGATTTTTGGTGCATAGGCAGGATCCGGATTTCCTGCAGTTTGGAAACTCCCGAATTCTCGCTTTCAGCTGATCGCTACTGTTGAATATAGATCAGACCACTCATTTTATCTCGATAAATCTAATTTAAAATTATAAAATATCATTACTCATTCAAAGGCTCTAATTCACAATTGCGTGAATGCAGAAAATCCATTTCCGTATTGGCAATAGATCTGGACTCTGGTCAGTATGATCCTCCAATAGCCATAGAAGAAATTTACAAATTTGAAGTTGGCATATTTATTATAAAGCAAAGTTTCTGCTGATTTGAGCTTGAAGTCAATTTTGTAACAGAGCTAAACAAAGTAGAGCCGCCTCTATACCCCACCAATCCAGATCCGCATTCCATATGCCAGAAGAGGCCTCACATTTCAAGAAAATGTGGTTTGTTGTTGCCTACTGTTTGGTACATCTATTACACAAAGATATCTTTAGTTATACTTCCTTTTACAACATGTGGCTTTAATTTTTAAAAGTTTTTTTATGTTATACACACGCACATCTAGTTGCTTTGCTGCACACATTTCTTCCCGTTGAACTTGAGTAGTCTTCTACATGTTAGTAGACTTATGAGTTACGACTTATCCTGTTTAAGTTTAGGGACGTGGAACAGCAGAAGAAGTGACTGAGGTGGTCAGTACTTATCCACGTTGCCGAGGTTGGAATCCGTCAATCAACAAAAAGGTTGAGATTTGGGATGTATAAAGGGTAGGATAAAAACAATTATCTATATATTCAAATTGCTAATCCTATTACTTGCATCCTATGGAAAAAGGAAAAAAACATTCAAACTAGTTTTACGTACTAATTTAACAACAGAACAAGTAACAAATAAATGAAAATAAAAGTAAAATCACTTCCTAACTGAACTTAAAATATTAATTGTATTGTTAACGGAACTCGAAAGGAGGATGATAAACAACGGTAGTGATTTTGCTGTCATGGGAGATATGGCTTTTCTTTGTTCCAACCATCAAGAATTCTGTGCATATCTTTGCAGCTTCTCGGCAACTTGACTCATGCTGGGTCTCGAGTTTTTCTCTTCCTCTACGCATTCCAAAGCCACCGTTGCCAATATGTCCATTTCATTTCTGTCATAGTTTGACCCCAAAGCAGGGTCAACCATTTGATCCACCCAGGATGATCCCACTTCTGATCCTTTCTTCCTTTTCTCCCTCACCCATGTTACCAACCTCTCGTGATCATATGATTCTCCTTCTAATTCTGTGATTTGGGTACCTGCTGTTGGACTCCTTCCAGTTATCATCTCCAAGACAACAATTCCATAGCTATAAACATCCACCTTGGAAGTGATTGGCAAGTTGAAAACCCATTCCGGTGCCATATAGCCTCTTGTTCCTCTTATCCTCGAGAAACTTGAATTGTCGAGGTTGCTGTTCCTGTTAAGTTGCTTAGACAAGCCAAAATCTGCTACCTTGGGTTTATAATCAGAGTCGAGAAGTATATTTTGTGGCTTGATATCACAATGCAAAATCCACTCCAAGCATTCTTCATGCAAGTAGGCCAGACCCTTTGCTGTTCCAA
>PYAF01004598.1:1689000-1714603 GCA_007407185.1 Glycine tomentella
AGAGAAGAAGTATATAACAAACAAATAAAAGAAAAAAAAAAAACACTCCCTAGCTGAACTATAAAAATTAATTGTATTAAAAATAGTAGATAATCACCTCAAATCAAATCATATGTAAAATTAAAACATATTTAATGATTATAACTATACTATAGGCAACTCACAACATCATAATTTCAACCTAATATTCTAGTGCGTTTCAGACATTAATATTCTAATCTTCAAAGAGATAAACAAATATCTAAAATAAAGATAATATCTTTAAATATAAAGAATATCTTAAAATTTAGATATTACCTTTTAAATCTAAACAATATCCCTGAAATTTAAAAATAAAAATTTGAATAGTTTTCAAACCAACCTTGTCGTGAATAAATTTGTGTGTAAATTTATCGAAGACATGGTAGTTGGTACCTTTGCACCTAAATTTCCATGCTTACACCAAAGTTACCTGTGACACGGAAACACAGGGAACGGGTTGGGTGACTTTAGGGCTGGAAAGTCACAACTTCGTTCGATCTGTTAGATCAATCTAATGTCTAATATTTGGATTTTTGGCAGTTCTTTTTACATTTGTGTTGCTCCTGCTGCAAATCGTTCGGGCAGAGAAAAAAGAAGAGTTTCACGGTACAATGGTGATGACAATGGGATTCAAGATAGTGCGGAGGACGCAATTGCAACTTCTAGTCTTTTTGTTTTTCAATATATATCTGAGCACTTTTCCTCACAACCAAACCACTGTGCAGAAGGACAATGAGCTAGAATGATATTTGATTCACAAGCATACCACTGTGATTATGGAGGTATAAAGTTCCATGATGCCTCCGTTTGAGGTTACTACCTTAACCATCTTACCATCCAAAACACCTCACTTGGGGTGATTTGAGCACATAGTTTCCTACTTCACTCCCCCAATATACGTGGAAACTTAAGTATTATAACTCCTGGATTCTTAAATCCCAGCCTACTATAACTTTAATTAAGTTTTTCTTGTTGCAGTTCAAAAATTTTAATGTATCATTGAGTGCATATTACTTCCTTTTCTTAGTTGAATCTATCTTTTTTCAAAAAATTTAAAGCTTGTTTTAAAAATATTTATTAAACGATAGTTGTTTTGCGTAAAATGTAGTGATTTTTTTTTTAAATCACAATTTAATTCCATTCTTTTGATTTTTTTTCTTTACATATACTATAGAAACTAATCTCCAGAATATATATCCACACTAATGCCATTTCTGTTTTGGAAAAATGTTTTCGAAATACAATTCATTGTGTTGCGGAGTATAAGTTTCCAGAATTTTTTCATTGTGTTCCGAAAACTATAGAGCATTGAAAATATCACTACTTTGTCGAGAGTATGCATGATATCTTTAATTTAGTTTATCTTTTAAGGATTTGTTATTTGTTTTCAAATCTTTAAGATATTATCTAGATTTAAAATTATTATAAATTTGTTTGAAATATTTTAGAATTTATTTTCTCTTTTAAGATTAAAATATTAAGTTTATAAATAGATGTCCATGGCATGAAAAAAATCACTCTACCTAACCCAACAAGAGAGGGGGTCACATGAATAAAGAGTTTGCAAGTTTCACAAAAACATGCAATAAATATGAGTTTGTAAGTTACATAAAAACTTGTGATGAACATATATATATCATGTCCAAGGGTTTGGAAGATCATATGCAAATAGGGGAGTCACATATGAAGAAAGGGTTTGGAAGTTAATAAATAGCGTTGAAGCTGTTCCCCACAATATATCTCGTTTTCACAACTATATCTCCACGCACACAACAAAAAAAAACATCATACTTAACTAGAGAACTAGGTAATAAACAAATGAAAATTAAAATAAACAGACTCCCTAACTGAACTAAAAATATTAATTATCAGGAACTGTAACGAAATAAAGAATATAAGTGATTTTGCAGTCATGGGAGAGATTGCTATTCTTTGTTGAAACCATCAACAATTGTGTGCATATGATTTTGCAGCTTCTCGACAACTTGACTCATGTTGGGTCTGACGTTTTTATCATCCTCTACACATTCCAAAGCCACCCTTGCCAATATTTCCATTTCGTTCTTGGCATAGTTGGATCCCAAAGTAGGGTCAATGATTTGATCCACCCAAGATGATCCCACTTCTGATCCAATCATCCTTTTCTCCCTCACCCATGTCACTAACCTCTCGTGATCATGTGATTCTGCTTCTAATTCAGTGATTCGAACACCTGTTGTTGGGCTCCTTCCAGTTATCATCTCCAAGATAACAATTCCATAGCTATAAACATCCACCTTGGAAGTGATTGGCAAGTTGAAAACCCATTCCGGTGCCATATAGCCTCTTGTTCCTCTTATCCTTGAGAAGCTTGAATTGTTGACGTTGTTCCGGTTAAGAAGCTTAGACAAGCCAAAATCTGCTACCTTGGGTTGGTATTCAGAGTCAAGAAGTATATTTTGTGGCTTAATATCACAATGCAAAATCCACTCCAAACATTCTTCATGTAAGTAGGCCAGACCCCTTGCTGTTCCCAGTGCAATGTTATACCTTTTACTCCATTCAAGTACATTTGAATTTGATGAAAGGCTCTGAGCTAAAGAACCATTCTCCATGTACTCATAAACCAACAACCTATGCTTTCCCTCTGCACAATACCCCAACATGTGAATTAAGTTCATGTGGTTAAGCCTTCCAATGATGCTTACTTCAGCCAAGAACTCACTCTCTCCTTGGTTTGCTACTTCATGCAATCGCTTTATCGCCACAACTTGATTATCAGATAACACACCCTTATACACAATACCTCCAGCACCCCTTCCAATCTCTTCACTGAAGCCTTTGGTGGCTTGTTTCAGTTCAGAGTAACTGAATTTCTGAAACCCTGCTGCTGCTGCAAGAGCATACCCTTGTCTGTCAGCACTTGAGGGTAAAGTCCTATTATTCCTAAACAGTAAACACCACACCAGAAAGATGCACATAACCTCAATTCCTCCCAAGGCACCTGCAAACCATAACATGATCTTCAATGATCCATTTTCTTCCCCTTGAACGTACGATCTCTCCAGCATCTTTACGTTTCCACCATCTCCCCCACAAACCAAGCTACTATTATTATTTTGGACGGGGTTCTCATACTCATCATGGGACGACAAAGGCAGGAAGAATGATCCCATGAAACCTGGTTGACTATTCCCATTTAGCAAATGTGTCTTTGGGTAGCATTGAAAGAAAGCATTTGCCTCCGAAAAACTGTGCTGAAACCCCTTGCATTCGCACAATTGGGAACACAGATTTTCACATTGCTGATAAGTGTAATTTCCAAAGTAGCCATAGTCGTATCCATAGAAATCAATGTCAGGTATTCGCAGGAAGCGATATTCGTATTTGGTGGTGGTTTTGCATAAATGTTGGAAATTTGGTGTGCAACCTTGAGACCAATCTTGACTATCAACCCAAGTATGACCTGGTTATATAAATTTCTTAATAACACTTGTAAGAGAAAAAATAATGTTTATAGGAAAAGAAATCGAGAATCCATCAATTTTTTTCCAAATAAGTTAAAATTGAATTGGGCTATCTTTAGATTTCTGTTTGAGGTGTTCCAAATTCAGTTTAAAAAGTAAACTTGTGACATTTGATTATAAAAAATAAACATTAGTACACTTATATTTTGCCTGAAACAAGATTCTATACAATATAAGACTAAAGTTTCTTTTGCAAACTGTGTTGCAAAATGAAAACCACACAAAATATGTGGACTAAAGGAAAAATATTTGGTAATTATAAAGACAAAAAAAGTAATTAAATCAAGAAACTTGTATAAAAAAAAAATGTTTAACTTTGAGAAAGCTTTTATTGAACCTATTTTGTTCTAATATATACCTGGAAGACACGAACACTTTCTACCACTTGATGGCTCGTAACTGCAATAACTATTAGGTCCACAAATCCCATGAACGTAACAGGGATGTGAGCGAAATTCCCCTGACATTGTCCACTCGTCGTCTTCATCGTTGACGCTAAACACCCTCACACTACCGTCGTGATCGAGGGTCAATCTCCGTTGGAGAACCGTCCCGTAATCACTTGTTCTAAAAGTGAAGTTATCCGAAGAAACCAAGTAGCCGAAATCATCAAGTACAGCAACCCTGCTATCGTTGTAAGTGGATCTACCATTACCCATGCCACCATTACCGAAATTATTGTTCTGAAGCCAAGGATCTGGCCAGTAAACGCTTGAAACTTGAGGACCTTGGTACATGAGACGAAGAACGTTCTCGAAGTCAAAGAAGAGCTTGTAGAAACCGGAGGAATAGTTGGTCTCGCTTCTCGAGGAAAGAAGGTTGGTGTTCTTGGTGAGAATTTGACCAGGAAGAAGCGTGTTCGTTGGGAAATCGAAGCTTTGCCACAGAACAACAATGTTGGAGGAAAGGTTTTGTTGGTTGTCGAGGAGGACGAGGTTGCCGGTGTCGTACAATGCAACTGGATTTGTTTGGATGAGGTGATGGTGTTGGTGGACCACACTATTGACTGGCCAGCGTCGGTTAATACAAGGTTGCCGGTTTTGAGAAGGGAAAGCGTGGAGCGCTTTCCGTTAACCGGTTGGTCCCGGTTGGCCATCCAAACAAGGGTGTGAGGTCGTTGGGTGTACCATATTGCGAAGCAGTAAGCGTTTTCACCAACAGGGTAAAACCCTGCGGTGAATGTAGCTTTGGGAGATGATACTATAACGTCTTCTTTGAGGTTCTCCACGGAGAGGGAGAACGAATATGTTGAGTGCTGAAAATTGTGGAGAATTACAAGAGCCAGAAGGAGTGTTAACGAGGCCATTTTGGCATGCCACTATGCTAAGCATGAACAATAATTAACAAATTGGTGTGGATCAATAACTCTTAAGAGCACTTGTCTGTCTTTTATAGGAGAAGAAAATTCAAAGGAATTAATATATGATGACCAATAGAAATATAAAAATTAAAAACTGTACTATTCGTTTGAATATATATTAATTTTTTATTTTTTTTAGTCTTTGACAAGTGTAATCTTTGACATGTTAAAATATGACATTTTCTCAGAATGTTGAAAACAGGAAAGCATAGGGAAAGTGCAAACAAGACCAAAAATGCGATTGAGTGATTCGCACGATTTGCATGCTGGTCTACGTTGTTGCTCCAATGTCAACCTTTTGAATATAGAGATGATAAGAAAATAAGATTTACACGTATATATAAATACAGAAAAAATTACTGCAGACATATATATAATATTGTGTTCCTCTGTTATCTATTCATATATATATTTATTTACATCAGGAAAAGGAGAAACAGATGAAATTAGCTGGGCAGCAATTCACATATCTATTTATATTAGGAAAAGGAAAAAGATGATAAAATCAAAAAGAAATTAAATAATACTTTTGAATTTAAGAGACATGTTTTATCTCCTAATTTCATCATTTTTTCCTTTTCCTAATGTAAGTAGATATATGAATAGTCAATAGATAACACTATTACAGAAGAACATACAAGATTATATGTCTAAATCTTAGTCTCTTATCATATATATATATATATATATATATATATATATATATATATATATATATATATTCAAAGGCTGACATTAAGCATCAACGTAGACATGTGTATCACTCATTCACTCACCTATTTGGTCTTGTTTGCACTTTCCATGTGCTTCCCTATTTTCAATATTCTGAAAGTGTTATATATTAAGAGGTCAAAGATTAAACTTGTCAAAGACTCAAAAAAAAAAAAAAAACCATTTAATGAAAAATAAAGTTATTAAATTAACTTTCTATTCTACATCATATATACTTTTTTTAATTTTATTCTCCTAAAAAAGAAATAAAATGTCTTTTTTGGTTATGTATACCATTTTTTTAAAAAATAATATTCAAATTAGATATTTTGACCCCGAGTGCAAGGAGGAAACTGATCTTGGAAGGGGTGCTGCAGGTATTATGTATATAAGGGTGTATTGTCTGATAATAGAGTAGCGGCAATAAAGCGACTTTCTGGCTGAAGGAAGCATAATTGGAAGGCTTAACCACATGAACTTAATTGGCATGTTGGAGTATTGTGCAGAGGGAAAGCATAGGTTGTTGATGGTTTGAACTTTGAACAAAGAATAGCTGTCACTTCCCTTGTGGTTCTTGTGATTTTTCACCCAATTATTTCTTTTAATTTTTTTATTTACCCAACTATTCCTCCCCCAAATTATTAACATAAGTGTCATCCAATACTATTCACAATGTGAATTTGGACCTTCCAGTCTCGAATTCACATTTTTTTTTACTTTTTGCAGACCCCATTTAGAATTTGGAATCCCAAATCCAAATTCTAAACGTGTTTTTTTTTGTAAATTTTTAATTAATTAGTAATATTCAATTATTATATTTAAATAATATAATTAATTAATATAATTTTAATATATAATTTAACTAATTAATTAATTGTCAGAATAATTATTTGTGGGGTGACTTTTGCATTTTTAAAAATATTATGATGTTTTACGATTCAGAAAAATAGTTAAATTTGATTGTTTTCATGTGAATAAATCTAATTGTATAAATTTCACATCTTGACTCGGTTTTAAAATGCTTGAAAAAGGTGTTTGAAACGTAAAAACATTTTTTGCACTTTAATAGTTTCATGATGATCTTTTTATAAAATATTTTTTAATATGAATATAAGATTATTTTGTGAGAACATGTGCATTGTTTTGCTTATGAAAATGAAGTTATTTGATGCAAACAATCTTTTACTCCCGCTATTTTCGTGTTGATGAATTTAACAGTGTCAATTTTATTGTTCTACACTAAAAAGAAGATTACACATGAAACTATCATAATTGTTTTTAAAAATATTAGTAATTATTAATAATTATTCTTATAGTTAGTTAATTAGTTACATTATATATTAAAAATTATATTAACTAATTATATTTTTTATCATAACCTAATTATGTCTGGGTAAAAAAAAGAGAAGAAAAAAGAAAAAAATGAACTTTTTTTTTTAAAAAAAAAGAAAAGAAAAAGAGCCCCAAAGAGACCTAATGGGCTCTTTACACCCCTATTTCATACCTATACCCCTTATCTTTTAGGCCTACCCCATTTTTAAATGGAATAAGCATTTTTAGTTGCACTTCCTTTCTTCATGTATGCACCTTAATTACTAAGTGTACTCCTCACTTCTGTTATATTACTTTCTATTATCATTTGATTTATTTGATTATGTAATTCTATGTAAGTTATTCATTTATTTTTGCAATTCTGCATTAGTATCTTTAGTATGCACTTACGTTTCGTGCACTCCATATTGGGTCTTTGACTCGCTTGGTGGTGTTTCAATAACGTGTGGATAGATTTTATGCATGTCATGTTGGGTCCTCGACTTGCTTGATTTCATAGAGTTTACCGAAAATCCAATTTTTTTTTAAAAAAAAATGATCTAAAAGTACTCAAATAAATTATCACTAAATTCTCCTTTTTCTCTACAAAATTATGCCTTACTCAAGATTGCTTCAAGGTCCAATGCCTTAAGAAATTCTCTTCGTTTTTTCTTAAAATTTAAAGTCGTTTCCAGATTTAACGCCTTAACGAATCTTTTTCACACAATTTAAACAAATCTTTAGAAAAAGATAAAATCAATCCAACACACAAGCTATTTTCTACCAAAGAACTACGTAAGTATGATTTTCTCATTGCACTTGGGGATACGTAGGAGTGAGGGTAAATTCCTTATAGACCTAAAAAACTAAAAAAATAAATATAAAATTATCGCTTTTCTAAAAATAAAAATTTGATTTTATTTTCTGAATAAACAAAAATAAAACAAGTATAATTCTGAAAAGGGAATTTAAATAGTTAAGAAGACAGTTTATTTTATACTAATTTTGATTGATCTGTGTTTTCCTTTATCGTGATTCAATATGGTTTTGCCGTCCTTTCCACGTGTATCTCTTAGAAAGTATGAAATTAAAAGAGATAGTTTTGCTTTGGAGAAATCTAATTCTTGGTCTGTATTGGAGACAGATGCCCTGATTAATTGTGTCGTTTCGTCATAGAATTGGTTGATTGTGATTAAGTTCAAGGGCAAAAGGCTTGATATGTGAATTTTGTTGCACGAAACATGGAAAACTATTGTAAAGCAGGGACCGTTTCCTAGACATGTTTAGCTTCAATGGATTTTTTTATAGGCAGTTTTATTAATTTAATATTTTATTTTGATGTGTCGGCATTGTAGATCATGACCAAAAAAAAAAAAAAAAGAAGCTAATTTGTACATTGCGTCTTTGCAGATCCATTTTATCAATGAAGATAAATTTGGTGACTTCTTCAAAGGGTAATTAAGGATGTTGGTGCTTCTGTTTTAGAGCTTTATAAGGCTTCACAATTTGACAGGGAGCCATCCCTTTCTATTTGGCCCAAGATTTTACTATTGGTTTCTTTGATTCCTTTTTAATGGCGTATACACTAAGAAAGAAAAAAAAAAAAAACTCAATTGAACACTTGCTTAATATTAAGTTTTTTTTTTTTTTAATGGCATATAACCATTCTCCACTTCTTCACTTCATTCTTAAGATATTTCAATTTCTCTATAAGGATCAAAGCGGCCCATCCTTAAACATGATCACCCTTCCAATGCTTCTCCACCAAATCCAAAAATCCCTTTTCTTCAAGCCAAACAATTGATCATTTTAAATGGCTTTGGCCCCCTTGGATATACAAAACTAGAGTTGGTGTTGGATATGTGTGTAATCCAAAAATCCCTTTTCTTCAAGCCAAAATTGAGCATTTAAAAGGGCTGTGTCTCCCTTGGATATACAAAACTAGAATTGGTGTTTTATGATTAAGATTAAAATCTTAATTTTTAATACATCACGTTTCTTTTTCTTAATAGATTCAAATAATTATTTTTTAGATCGATCACTTAATCATAGGCATTTGTATTATAATTGATGTAAAAGAATTTTTTAAATCAATGTAAAAAGTTTATTATGAAAATTTAGGATTTTAATCTCAATCATCAATTTTTTTAATTATAATCTAATGGTTGAAAAAGATTTTAATTATATATATAAAGATTTTCTTATTACTTCTTTACATAGTTATTGGGTCCGACTTAGATAAGTCGAGTCGACCCATCGACTCGAGAACCAGACACTCAACATGTTTGAGTCACTTGTTGAATTGGTTATGCATGTGACCTTGTTCGACTCGATGGGTCATGCATTTTTTGAGATTTTTTATATTCGAACAACATTACTCATATTAGAAAATTCAATTTATACCTTATATTTATGTTATTTATATATTTTTTTATTAAGCATAATTGCATCTTAAATTTTAAAATGATAAAGTTCCTGTCATTTTCTATTTTTTCTTGACTAATTTGTGTATATTAGATTATGTTTTCATTGTTAAGGTTATTTATATTGAATTCTGAAAAAATGTTAAATGTTCAAAATTTTAAACAACTTCATAATTATGCTTTTAAAATATTTTAATTTTATTAAATTTTAAATCTTAAGTGTATAAGATTATATGTTATAAAATTATTTAAATTTTTTTAATATAAATCAAATTATAACTTATTGGATTAATTTCTACCCTTGGTTTAGTATTCTGACCGAATCAATAATAAGTTAAAGTCTAATAACATTTTTTTTAGGTTATTATCTCGATGTCCTGCATTATGGGTCAGTTGTTTCCCTTGGGGTCGTTGGTGTAGGGATGTGGCTGCTTCTTTTATTATTCCTGTAATATTGTGTTCATGGGTTCATCAGGGTAGGGAAATTCCTTATGACTCAACTACGGTACCTCACCTCACATATTTATATAAGCATATCCTTGCATATAAAAAAAATAAAATAATGGGGGTTGTGACTTTTTTTACCAAAAAAATTGACTGTACCAAAAAGTTACTTTTCATCTCCATTACTTATGAAGTTATGATGACCTGTTCAGACCCTTTGAAAAGAAGGGCCCATGGTTGCAAATGTAGTACAAAGTTAGGTGCATTTGAAAAGACATCTTAACTACTACAATTTCAAGCATTAACATATAGGGGTAGGTACCATGGAGATTGGAGACATTGATGATTGGAAACTTTCTGCATTCATTGACGATAATTATTGTCATTTCCCTTGATTAGAAACTTTCTACAACCATTTACGATAATTATTGTCATTTCTCTTGATTGGAAACTTTCTACAACCATCGACAATAATTATTGTCATTTCCCTTATTATGGATATATTTGGATTTTTAAGTTAAAAATATGGTGTCCATAATATAAAGATAATGAATAAAAGTATAATGAAAATAAAAATGATGATATTTCTATAAACATATATTTATCTCAAACATACTTTTACAACTTTTTATCCAAACACTCATTTACTCTTCAAATACAATGCAGCAACGAACATTAATACCACGTGAATGAATTGTTCAATTATGAGGAATGCTAGCTAGCAATTCAAAAGTACATTTTTTGTAATACATACTTAGTTGTTAGCTAAAATCTATTAAAATGATATAAAAAAACCTCATTAAATAGAAGTAACTAAGATATATAAGACGGATTAAATGATTAAAGAAAAAAATTATGAATTTGATAATTTTTATTAACAAAAATAATAACATTTTAAAAAATTAACATTTACCAAAAAAATCAAGAAGATCTATTAAAATTAATGATTGTTAATAAATTTCAAACAATAATAATAAAATAGAAAAAAACCTATGCTATAACAATATAAAATTATTTACATTATCAATTAATCATAACTACTCTATATGATAAATTTTTATAAATTTATCTTAAAACTCATAACATCACTGAATGACGGTATGAAACTATATTTCATTATATTTCAGTGTCAGTGCCATTAAACTCATAATAAAATATATTAAAAATTACACTGTTAATATTTATCATCATAATCATCTTCCCCACACTTTCCTTTTGTTTCCACCATTTTAAAAGACAATTTTTTTTTATAGAATTATTAAGGATTCAAGGATCCTTTTTCTCAAAAAGGAAGAAAATTCAATAAAAAATGAAGGTATTTGAATCTGGTATTTTTCAATAAATGAAAACTAAACTAGATTCACCGCAAAAATGGATGATCGAAGACAAGAGTCAGTCTCATGACATCATCAGCAATTCAGCATTGATTAGTGAGGCACATGTAGTAGCATTGGTCGTCGTTCAAGAAAAATCTTTTATTTATTTAAATACTTTGAAGACAATGAAGAGATACGGAAATTGCGAATGGCCACTTCACCATTCTCACTACTCCTTTCTCTGATTCTCCTCCACAATTTTCACCATTCACATTCCTTCTCCCTCTCCGTTGAGAACCACAAAGAAGACGTCATAGTTTCATCCCCCAAACCCACATTCACCGCAGGTTTTTACCCCGTCGGTGAAAACGCTTTCTGCTTCGCAGTATGGTACACCCGACCACCTCGTACCGTCGTTTGGATGGCCAACCGGGACCAGCCGGTAAACGGAAAACGCTCCACGCTCTCCCTTCTCCGAACCGGTAACCTCGTACTAACCGATGCCGGTCAGTTCATCGTGTGGTCCACAAACACCGCCACCCCATCGAAACAAAACCTCCGGTTACATTTGTACGACACCGGCAACCTCGTACTAAGAAACCTCGACAATTCCGAAGATGCTGTTTTGTGGCAAAGCTTCGATTTTCCGACGGACACGCTTCTTCCTAACCAACCTCTGAGCATGAGCACCAACCTCGTTTCATCGAGAAGTGGGACCAACTATTCCTCCGGTTACTACAAGCTCTTCTTCGACTTCGAGAATGTTCTGCGTCTCATGTACCAGGGTCCTCGTGTTTCGAGTGTTTACTGGCCTTACGCTTGGCTTCAGAGCAATAACTTCGGTAATGGGAATGGTAGATCCACTTTCAATGATAGCAGGGTTGTTGTGCTCGACGATTTCGGCAAACTGGTTTCTTCTGATAACTTCACTTTCGCTACAATCGATAACGGGACGGTGGTGCTTCGACGAAGATTGACCCTCGATCACGACGGAAATGCGAGGGTGTATAGCATCAGAGACGGAGAAGACAATTGGAAGGTGACGGGAATATTTCGGCCACAACCTTGTTTTATTCACGGGATTTGTGGACCCAATAGTTATTGCAGTACTAAACCAACTACTGGAAGAACGTGTTCCTGCCTTCCAGGTATTAGAACAAAAATTACTAGATTAAATTAATTAAATTTTGCTTCTGAGAGTTAAAATTAACTTTTCTCAATTAGCTTATCACTAAAACTGATTGTAGCTTGTGCGTAAGTTCTTTTTAACTTACATGGAAACCAACATAGTGTAGCATACTAGCATAGTTGATAGTCAGATAACTTTGCCTATTACATGGTTAGGAGATTCAATTGCCAGTGCCAGAGTTGTGTGTTGTGTATATGAAAAAGGAAAAGGATTTTTTGACACTCAAAAGCTATTTGACACCTAGAGAGAGAAATATAAGAGTTGTTGATGGGTGAAATATAAACTCTATGAAAAAACATAAATCGGGAGAGATCAATCTCTTGAATGAATCTCAATATCATGATGGATTAGTTGTTAGGCATTAAAATGCTACTACTAGCAGCAACATTATTATTAGTCCTTGACTTCTAGTCAAAGATACCCTGAATTATAAATAAAAAAACACTTACATGAAAGAATCTTAATTTATTTTAGCTTCTTTTTGTATAAATGCTTATTATTTCTTCTTCTACAAGTACATAACGAGAAAATTATGGAAACAGGATATAGATGGGTTCATAGTCAAGACTGGTCTCAAGGTTGCGTATCAAGTTTCCAGCTTTGGTGCAACAACACTGAGAAAGAGTCTCACTTCCTGCGCTTACCTGAATTCGATTTTTACGGATACGACTATGGCTATTATCCGAACCACACGTACGAACAATGTGTGAATCTGTGCTTGGGGTTGTGCGAATGCAAAGGGTTTCAACACAGCTTTTCAGAGAAAAGTGATTCTAGTAGTCAGTGCTACCTGAAGACCCAGTTGCTAAATGGCCATCGTTCACCTGGTTTTAAGGGATCATTCATCCTGCGACTGCCTTTGTCTCATGACTATGATGAGAAGGCCATCCTAAATAATGACAATGGCTTGGTTTGTGGGGGAAATAGTGGAGCGGAAGTACTAAAGAGACCGTATCTGGAAGAAAAAGAAAATGGATCGGTGAAGTTCATGCTGTGGTTTGCAACTGCCTTGGGAGGAATTGAGGTCGTGTGCTTCTTTTTGGTGTGGTGTTTCTTGTTTAGGAATAATGCTGACAAACAAGCCTATGTTCTTGCAGCTGAAACAGGGTTTAGGAAATTCAGTTATTCTGAACTGAAACAAGCCACCAAAGGTTTCTCTCAAGAGATTGGAAGGGGTGCTGGAGGTATTGTGTATAAGGGTGTCTTGTCTGATGATCAAGTTGTGGCAATAAAGCGACTACATGAAGTTGTGAACCAAGGAGAAATTGAGTTCCTGGCTGAAGTAAGCATAATTGGAAGGCTTAATCACAAGAACTTAATTGGCATGTTGGGGTATTGTGCAGAGGGAAAGTATAGATTGTTGGTTTATGAGTATATGGAGAATGGTTCTTTAGCTCAGAACCTTTCATCGAGTTCAAATGTACTTGACTGGAATAAGAGGTATAGCATTGCTCTGGGAACCGCAAGGGGTCTGGCCTACTTGCATGAAGAATGCTTGGAATGGGTTTTGCATTGTGATATTAAGCCACAAAATATACTTCTGGACTCTGATTACCAACCCAAGGTAGCAGATTTTGGCTTGTCTAAGCTACTTAACCGGAACAACCTCGACAATTCAACCTTCTCAAGGATCAGAGGAACAAGAGGTTATATGGCACCGGAGTGGGTTTTCAACTTGCCAATCACTTCCAAGGTGGATGTCTACAGCTATGGCATTGTTGTCTTGGAGATGATAACTGGAAAGAGCCCAACAGCAGGTATCCAAATCACAGAATTAGCAGCAGAATCACATCATTACGAGAGGTTGGTGACATGGGTGAGGGAGAAAAGGAAGAAAGGATCAGAAGTGGGATCATCTTGGGTGGATCAAATCGTTGACTCTGCTTTAGGATCAAACTGTGACATGAATAAAATGGAGATATTGGCAACCGTGGCTTTGGAATGTGTAGAGGAAGAGAAAGATGTCAGACCCAGCATGAGTCATGTTGTTGAGAGGCTCCAAAGTCATGAACACAATTCTTGATGGTTTGAACAAAAAATAGCCATCTCTTCCATGGCTGTAACTTCCCATGCTTATCATCCACGGTTCCAGCTCCTCTAATTTTTTGTTTGGTTTCGTCTATCACACATTGTTTGTTTGTGCCTTGTGGAAAATCTTCACTTGTTGTGCAGTTTAATGCTGCTGTTGTATCAGATTCTTGTGTTTGGCAACCTATGTTTTTTACAGTTGCAGGAATTATTCACTACTAGTACACCCCTTGTATTACAATATTTGCATCAATTGCAACGTATTTATAATGATACTGATACAAAGCACATTTATCTCTGTCGGTAGTTAGATATACCTATGCTCTTGAAACTAACCTGATAGATTACAATTTCCATTAACAGGCAAGAGCTTTGTTCAAAGTTTAAGTTTAGTTGGTCCATCGGCATTGACAAACTAAAGATATTATTCATAACATTTACAAACTGGTATATATATATATATATATATAAAAAAAAAAAAAAAAGCTTGCAAAATTGATAGTCTCTACCAAAAAATGTCTCTTTCCTTGCCATATCTAGCATCCCCAGTTGAATAGAAATATGGTGCCAACTTCAAGTGGCCTAAATTAGTAAGAGGACATGACTTCCACTCTGAGTGATACTTCCTCATAAAAAGCAAACCATCCACTTTGAGGGAAGAAAAGGAGAACAAAATAAGGAAAAGAAATGGAAAGAAAAAGACATGAGGGGTAAGGATGATACTAAGCCCGATGCTAGGTGCCTCGGTTTAAACAGCTTGTCTCCATGTCAATAACTAAACAACTGTAGAGGATGTCCCATATGATATATCTAACTCATCATTGAATAGAAATGGCATTCCCAGAACTTCTAGACATCTTCATGAGCTTGACTAGAAATCTCTGGTTGATTATCCAATGGCATGTATTGGGCCATAATTGCCCTTATCTCAGAGTCCATATATCTCTGCAGAAAATATTTTCTTTTAATTAAACGAGTTTAGGATGTCAATGCTCAAACTGTACCTTTGTATAATAATTATAATATCAGGAAAAAAAAACATTGTCATTTAACCAAATTGCAAATCAGGAGAACATAACACATGTACTTCATCTGTTTTAAAATATATGTTACCTAGAAATCTTAGTTTTAACCAAATTTAAGTTGTTTATTACTTATAAAATATTAATTGTTTTGTAAACTCTATTATTATTTTTTGGTGTGCTCACTAAATGGTTTGAGAAAGTATTAATGAAATGATATCTTGAGACAGTATTTCATATGTGCTTCACTTAAACTTCTTTGTAGTGCTTGTTCAGACACTTAAACTTGATGCCACCTGACCCTTGGTGGCCTGCATCTTGTTCATATATTGTACACCTTTCTTGGAAAAATCCTTATATACCACTTAGTGAGTGCTGCATCAGCTTGCTACTTCACTTCAACTTTGGGAAAAGGGATTTTTATATTTTGAAGACTATAAATATTGAAATTATTCAAACTAACATAATAGTTTTTAGCTATCTGCCTTAATGAATTTTTTTGTCAAAGCCATACTGTTGAAGGACAATCAAATCAGCAAGAATTATACCTGGATTCTGTACTTGTAAAATGCATATCCCCCGGTACCAGCAATACCCAAAACCAGAATAAACAGCCAAACGATGCCCCCACCGGCCATCGAAGCAGCATATTTACCTGCATATTTGTAAGATGTAACGTGTGAAATTTGGATAAATCGTTTTTTTTAATACTCTCAACAGTTATGCAAAGAGTATCAACATAGACAGAAAGGACAGAATTAGGAGATATAAGGTTGGTTGAGTGGTTAAGAAGGAGGGAAAGAAGGGAAAGGTCGCAGGTTCAATCCTTCCTGCTAACAAAAAATCTAACAAACTAAGAATTAATATTTATTGATAAAAAAAAGGACAGCATAAAATTTACAAATCTTAAGAGACTACATGTAGGATAAATAGAGATGAAATGCCAAAGGGAGCACAATCGAGTGACAAGTGCAAAGTCATGTTTTCCGTGAAGAATAATCTATCAAATTTTAATGAGTACACAAAATCTGCTAATGCAGTAAGGCAGTCTTTAAAAGTGGCATACAAAAAGAATTAGAAAACTTCAAAAAAAAAAAAAAATATACCCTCACCAATACACATGTCATTTTCTCGTGTGTAGAACAAACCATCACTACATGAGCATTCATAACTTCCCCAGGTATTTTTGCATTGGCACTCTGGGCACTGGCACGCCAATTTCTCTTTGCACTCATCCACATCTACATCATAATCAAAACGAGAAATATTTAGAGAAAAAACCTTGTCAGATTTGCAGAATAGCTAACTGTAGGATCACATTCAAGCATTCTGAAAAAGTTCCTCAAGATAAGTAAATTTCTCTGATGTATTTGTCATTCAAAGGGTAGGTACTAGAAGTGTAATATATGTTATACTTATATCCTTTTACACTGACCTATTGATTCTCCTAATACCAAATAAAATATTAAGTGAAAAGAAAGAAACAACATTCAAATATTCAATACCTTCTTTATCTAATAAGTTTGGAAGTTTTATAGGAAGATGTTGTAGGAAGGTTTAGAATTAGAATTTAATGTCTATGCACTGATGTAAAATAGTTTTACACTGTTATCCAATCACAAATCACCGTTTGAATTACTTTAAAATAATTATTTTAAAAGTCAACAAACTTATCATATATGATTGAGTTTAACCTTTTTTCTCTTTAGAATTATTTATATTAGAACAGTTCAAACAAGTTTGGGATGTCAAAGTACCTTCACAGGAGTTGACACCATCACCCCTAAATCCAGGTGGACACTTGCAACCTTTCGTGTGGTCATCCTGCATAATCATGTAAGAAACAAGGAAACATATATCAGCATTAAAAGAAAAAGAAAAAGAGCATACAAGAAAGATCATGTAAAATAGGATGCAAAGGATTACTTACAATACAAGCAGAGTAGGACCTGCTACCTCGGGTTTCCTTCCAACAACCTCCATTGTTGATTGCACACCTCAAAGTGCCCGTAGCTGCTTAGAAATTCAAAATACGTAAAGGTGAATTTATATTTTGAAATTTTATAGCATGGAGATTATTAGATGAAGAAAATTATCGAAATGAAATAAAGTAATTTACCTTCACAATGGGTATATCCATCACCAACAAACTGCACATTTTGTATAATAGGGCATTCACATACTCTTCCTCTGAAAGTATCCTATAATTAGGAAAACAATTGAAACCATAAGAGCCTGATCCCACATGTATTATACTAATGTAAACATTTCACAAAAATATGGCTGACAGTTAACCAAATACCCTGCATGCAGTAATGTTAGCAGCTTTGTCCTGCCAACAACCACCATTGTTTTGCAAACACTCGTTTGTTTCCATGTCTGCAAAGAATAATCAATGTTACCTGATATCAATTCTGTTATCCAAAATAGCGAATGACAACATACATTACACATTGCCAAGTGGAGATATAAGGTTGGTTGGGTAGTTAAGAAAGAGGGGAAGGTCGCAGGTTCGATCCCTCCTGCTGACAAAAAAACTAACAAACTGACAATTAACATTTGCCTATCATAAAAAAATTACACATTGCCAGGTGAAAGATGAGTTTCTTGTAAAAGGCACATAAGTAACTAAGGAGGTAGACAAGATTTTCCTAGGATGTTTGAGATGTAGAGAGAGAAAAGAAGAAATGAAAAAAGGACCTGGAGTTAAACAAATTGATGGCTCAGTGGTCTCTTGGAAACCTGAACATATTGCCTTGAGTACTGCTGCTCTTGATAGCTTACCTAAAAGCAGTTAAAAATAAAATAAAATTATACAGCAGAACAAAGTTAAAAAGCCATCAAGATGTCTAGAAAGTTTGTCTCAGACCTCTATATTGTCTGTTGTTTATAATAAGAGTAGGTAGTATAGTAACATCCCCACGATTGCCGTTGCCAATCTGAAACCAAAGTCATAAACCAACAGAATGGCCTAATTAGAGAACATGGATAATCCTAGAAGAATGCTATCAGAATTCAGAAGTTCTCGTCATGTAAAGACCAACCTGTGCATCCTGTTCAGCATTAAGAACAGCGTTGCCGGCATTTGCACTAGGATCTCCAACACAATCTTTAACTTTCTTCAAATCAACACCTGTAAAGTATACGAAGAAAGAGTGAACAAGCAAGCAGCATAGCCCAACTTCGAATAATGTAACAACACTTCCTCCAGCAAATTTGAGATAACAAATGAGTTTACTTAAATTTATGCCACAAGATAAAGAACGATATAACTATGACTTGATTTTTATTTTGATTTTGAGGATAATGGCAGTTATATTTGTATAATGAAGATACAAATTTGGTTTTGTTTCACATAAACACAAAAGCTCCAGCTTTTGAAAAAACCATGAAACTTCTTAAAGCAATGACAAGAGAACTAAAATCAATAGTTACATTAGTATATTGTGCCAAAGAAAAAGCATTATATGATTTTTCTTAATACATAGATTGGTACAACTTTGCCATATACTGAAAATCAATCAGCAAAGAGAAACAATAGCCCACTGCAAAGTATGTTCAGAGAAACATGCAGTATCCAACATACCAAGAGATTTAATAACTTGATCTGAGCATTCTTCAGTGTACTTATTCTCTCTCATTGGGCAGCGGATGGAAAAGTCGGTCACGTAGTCCCACCATTGCCAAGGCTTTCTACTTTCATTTGCCACTTTAAAGAAGCATGCTTGACGTAAGTTTTGGATAACATCTCTACCATTGTACCCTGTTTTGAAATCTAGCTCGGGATCTGGTGCACAGTACCTCCCATTATTTATGCACTGGGACTTGCACTGTTGGCTTAATAAGAATGCTTCTGGGCAATACCAAGTTATATAGTGAGGGGTGAACTTTGCAAACCCTTTCTGCTCAAGTAATTGAGCAGCACCTTTAAAACTCTTGACAAAGTTAATTTCACTTTCACACTTTGGTCCACACTCATCATTGCTGCTTGTCCAAAACTCATACTCAACTCTCTCATCAGGGTGTGGAAGAGCCTCTCTCCAATCAAGATTTACGTTAACCATAGCCCCGCTAGAGAGAGCCTGCTTGATGTTATCCCCCAGTGATTTGCTGATAAGGGCAGAAGGAATGTTGATCTTCTCAATATAATCATCATCTTTGGCACCATTCCCTTCTTCAGGAGTGTCCATTGTGATCAATGGTTCTATCCTGTTATCTGCAACAAGAATAGCTGCTGCTCCACCTTTCTGTGCATTCCACGCCTTTAGAGTGAAGTAGCAATCTACCAAAATGGCAAAAATAAATTTTACATACTTGAGCCATATTATTGGAATATTTCTAGCAACCAATGATATAAAAAAATTTGGCACCAATCACCACACAATAATGTGATGAATAGAAGGCTCAAAATTTTCCAAAATCTTGCACAACAACTTCCATTGAACCTTACATCTTATTGAGAGTCAGAGGACCTTCTAAGCTTGTGATACCTACTAAAAAAATAATATTTCTAAACCTAATGTCAAGACACCAAATCGATTGATGGAGATCTTTTTTTGTTATTTTCTTTTCTCTTACATTACCACCATGTCATCAGCGATGGAGAAAGTTGCCCCAAACTATCCAAGTCATGCTATAAAGTGCATAAAAGAAAAGAATGCATGGCAATGCACGGAAGATTCAAAATTCCCAAAACTAAAACATTTCATGGAACTGTATGTCAAAGAGAAACTCATACACACCCCATTGTACCTGACTGACACCATATTTCAATACACGTTTACCTTCTTAATAGAAGTCCAAGTATAAAAACAAAGCAACTACTAAATAAATATTTGACAACTTGTACCTTTGAACAAAACTTAGATCTAGTTCCTTATATTCTTTTAGTGCAATTCTCTAATTACAATTGGAATTTCACATGGTTAACTTAGGTAATAAAGGTTTACATTACAGGTCAATATAAGTTATTGATGTTAAACTCTAATTCTGATAAGAGAACATTATTAAAAATACTTAAAAACCACATCTATCATGTACTTCTTTTTTCCTTTGTTGGCATCATGGTTTTAAATTACGGACGCAACATCAGGGTATTTTGACACTCCGCAATCGCATTACGATCACAATTGTGACTGCATCAGCCGTATTTTCCCGCAATGTAAAGGTTTTCTGGCTCAGCACAATGTGACTGGAACTGCGACCTCAACCGCAATTTAAATGCATGATTGGCATATTCGAAAACTGAAGAGTATTGAAATGATGAAAGGGTAGCTAACCTCCCCGATCAACAAGAACAAAGGTGGGGAAGGTTCCAGGCTTGGAACTCAACGAGGCATCGAAGTTTCTACATCCATTCTGATTGAACTTGGGGTACACCACAGAGCCAATCATGGTTCCGCCATACTTGGGGACCCCAAAATTTCCAATGGCACATTCATATATACCTCTCAATGATTTTGGAGAACTGATTTTCAAATTGTTCTTCTCCACCACAAACCTCCCCACACAAGACCCACAAAGCAAAATCCACACACACCAAAAACAACTTTGCTTTGTCCTCATAGTCATGTGCTGAACTCTTTCACTTCAGTAAAGAAAGATCTCAATCAACAAAAAAAGAAAAAAAAAAAGGAAATCCTGTTTTACTGATCCAGTTAACAACAACACTGATATTCAAATATATAGCATATTTGAGGCACTATATGGATCAAATGAAAAGTTTAGCTAAGTGTAATATGCATGCATGCTATGCTGAAGAACGAAAACTCAGATTAGGAAAATGAAAATGGAGGTCAAAAACAATGGGAGAAGAGAAAATCATCCAAATCCAAAACCAAAAGGCGAAAGAAATGGACAATGGGGTGCACGCCTGGACGGGTTAGTTACGTTCAACGATAATTACACTCATCTCAATATAATATATTATACACAACTTCAGAGGATTACAAATGGACTAATAATTTTTAATTTAGTAACTTTTTTCTTAAAATTTATTGTTGAATTGAAGATTCCTTTTATACATCATATACTCATATTAATCTAAAATTATTTAATATTTTATTCTTACAATATATTAAAATTGAAGTAATTTAAAAATTTTAAAATATACTAAAATATGAATTATTTGATTAATTTTTTTGTTGTTATTAAATTTTGATAAAATTTGTAATAATTAGACAAAGTTTGTATCAGTGTAATTTAATCTATCCTGTTATATATATAAGTATATTTTTTATTTCTTATTAATTATAATTTTTAAGAATAGTTTATATCTCCTTTAAGAAAAATAGTTTATATTAAAGGAAGGAATAACATCAAAAACTTCCAAACGTCTGTCTATAGATAAACCAAAATTAATTAGCAAGAGTATCTATCATTTGATTCCTCTCACGCAATGTATGAGACCACTGCAGCTCAACATGGTAACTAATATAGTATGCTTAGACTTATGTCACTAAATAATGACAGGACCGTTTTAAAAATTTTAAATTTTACAAGTAAAATTAACAAAAAAAAAATGGAATAACTAAAATCAAATTTAATCATATTTAGATGTATTAAAAATATGTTTAAACTTTATTATTCATATAGATTAATTTACTAACTTCAAGAGTTTTAGAAATGTATTTTTTTTTAGCAAGAATCAAGAATTCTTATGCAATTTTACCATTGTAGCAATTGATTTGACTATTTTTATATAACATATAAACTTCTTAACTGTTCTTACGAATTGTGAGATAATTATAGGACCCATTGTATATATTGTATCAGTGAAGAAAAAAAGCATTGAAGTACCTGGAAGGCATAAACACTTTCTTCCACTAGTTGGCTGAGTACGGCAATAACTATTGGGTCCACAAATTCCGTGAATAAAACAAGGTTGAAAGTGAATAAAAACGCTTGTCATGAAAGTGAAGTTATCAGAGGAAACCATGTTGCCGAAATCATCGAGCACAACAACCCTGGTATCGTTGAAAGTGGATTCCCATTATGACCGAAGTTATTGTTCTGAAGCCAAGCAAACGGCCAGCAAACGCTGGTAACTCGAGGGCCTTGGTACATGAGGCGTAGAACATTCTCGAAGTCGAAGAAGAGCCTGTAGTAACCAGAGGAATAGTTGGTCCCGCTTATCGAAGAAACGAGGTTGGTGGTCTTGCTCAGAGGTTGATTAGGAAGCAGCATGTCAGTCGGAAAATCAAAGCTTTGTCACAAAGCAAAATCGTTGGAGTTGTTGAGGAGGACGAGGTTGCCGGTGTCGTACAAACGTAATCAGACTTGTTTCGATGAGGTGAGGGTGTTTGTGGACCACACTTGGAACTGTTCCGCGTCGGTTAGTACGAGGTTACCGACTCCGAGGAGGGACAAACACACCCTCACCTCATCCGTTGTTTGGGTGTACCATATTGCGAAGCAGTATGCGTTTTCTCGAACGGGGTGGAAACCTGCGGTGAATGTTCCTTCCGTTGATGACACTATTACGTCTTTCTCTACTGAGAGGGAGAATGAAGATTTGTGCTGAAAATTATGGAAAATGATGAGAGAAACCAAAAAAGGAAGTAAGAATGAGGCCATATTGGCATGCTATGATATGCTCTACCAATTAAACTTGCGTTGCGTGGTGGCTATACTTAATTCTATGGTGATGTGAGTTGCATTTAGAATGAAGAAATAGAAATAAAGTAATCAAAACGAAGGGAAGGGGCGTTGAAGACGAGGTCAATGGACATGCATGACTCCTCGTGAGCTGAAGACGATGCAATTTATTCATGATTTTTTTTTTTAATCATGTTATTAAATATCATATCACGTCTAGATACTTATTCAAAATCTGAAACTAAAAATACTCTTAATAAATCTGATTTTTCATATTTTCTGAGACTGTAAATCACACACTTTTTTTCATTCACAACACTTCACTTGAAATTTTCGTTAAGAGACTTGAGTCTAGTAATTTGTTCACGAGTGTGCGTGATAGTAATTATTTTCATTAATTCATTCTGTCATTTTATATATTGCTCGATCGGTCTAGTCTTAAATAATTAAAAGTTTGGTGGTATCACTGAGCATTGCTCTTTCTCTTTTATTTAAGGATCCTCTTAATTAAAAAATGTTTAATGGAATAGAAATTTTGAAAACTTAATTTTCTTATATTGAATATTCTTTTGCTTATTCAAAACTAGACTGAGCGATAAAATGGTGAATGCAAGATGTTGTGATTATGCAGTCAAGAAACATTCACACTGAGGTAGCAATTATGAACCAAAATACGTGGTTCACCCTATTGGGCTACCTCCACGGGGATAGCAAAATTATATGTGAAAAATCTTACAAAAGGTCTAATTACAAAGAGAAGTTATGGACTCTTATATAGCATAAGATCCAATTAGTTATAAGATAAACAAATACCAAAACTTATCTTTAAAACAAACTTTAACAAAGTAATCAGTTTTTGCTTGAGATCCAAGGCATAATCAACAATTCTCCACCTTGCATTGGAATCTCAGGCTAAGATCTGATAAGATATTACTGTCGCTTGTTCCAGAAAAAACTATTTCCACTTATCAACATTGAGCAAGTCCAAGCAGTGCATGAATTTGCTCCTTGGGACTGACTTTGTAAACATATTTGCAGGATTATATTTTGTATCAATCTTCTGAACCTTAATCCTTTTCTTAGTTCGAATGAAGTGGTATCTGACATCTATATGCTTGGTCATATCATGGTGAACATGATCCTTGGCCAAGCAAATAGCACTCAAACTGTCACAGTAGATCAAGGCATGATCTTGAGGGAATCCTAAATCAGTGATTAGACCTTTCAACCATATACCTTCCTTTGCAGCTTCTGTTAAAGCCATGTATTCTGCTTCTGTTGTAGATAGAGCAACAGAAGATTGAAGAGTTGCTTTCCAACTCACCAATGAACTTCCCAGTGTAAAAGCATAACCTGTAACATATTTTCTTCCATCCAGATCAGTTGCATAATCTGCATCTGAATAAGCAGCCAAGTAACAGCTTGTGTCAGCTCCATATACAAGACCAATATCTGATGTACCTCTCAGATATCTGAAGATACGCTTGGTTGCTTGCCAATGTTACTTCTGTGGTTGGTTCAAGTATCTGCTGACCATACTGACTGCATGAGCCAGGTCAGGTCTTGTACACACCATTGCGTACATAAGACTTCCAACAACACTTGCATAGGGAACTCGAGACATGAACTCCTGATTAGTTTTAGACTGACACTGAACCATTGCAGATAGATGATCTTTTGCAGACAAAGGTGTGCTTAAAGGTTTAGCATTACTCATCCCAAAACGTAACAGAATCTTTTGTATGTACTCCTTTTGTGATACAAACAGCTTCTTTTCTGAGCGATCTCTATCTATATTCATTCCAAGAATCTTCCTAGCTGCTCCTAGGTCCTTCATGTCAGACTCCTTATTTAGAAGAGTTTTTAGCTTCTGAATTTCATATTTGTCTTGGGATGCAATAAGCATATCATCTACATACAGTAGAAGATAAATCATAGATGCAACCTAGCCTCCACCTTCTTACACTACAAAAAAAAAAGCTATTTCCGACAGAATTTTTCCGACGGACAAAAATCCGTCGGAAATTTCAGCATTTCCGACGGATTTTTCCGACAGATTATTTTCCGTCGGAAAAATTCTGTCGGAAATATTTATATTACCGACGGAAATGGCCATCGGTAATTATACCGTGGAAAATAATTCAATTTCTGAGGGATTTTCGAACGGATAATTCCATCGAAAATTACCCACGGAATTATCCGTCGGAAATTTCCGACGGACAAAGCATTTCCGACGGATATTTCCGTGGGTAATTTCCGACGGATATGGCCGTCGGTAATTTCCGACGGATATTTCCGTCGGAAATTACCCACGAAATTATCCGTCGAAAATTTCCGACGGACAAAATTTCGTCGGTAATTTTAGCATTTCCGACGGATATTTCCGTGGGTAATTTCCGACGGATATGGCCGTCGGTAATTTCTGACGGATTTTTCCGTCGGAAATTACCCACGGAATTATCCGTCGGAAATTTCCGACGGATAAAATTCTATCGGTAATTACCGACGGATTTTTCCGTCGGAAATGCTAATTTCCGACGGAAAATATTTGTTTGAAATATTTTTGTCAATGAGGGAAATTTGGTCATGGGTCGGAGAGTATTATGTGCAAAATATGTTCGGAACAATATTTTTGCAAAAATTGTTCGTCGAAACAATTTACATTGTATTGATATT
>PYAF01004598.1:1724103-1745428 GCA_007407185.1 Glycine tomentella
TTTGCAATGTTTCTTCAGGCTGCTGGCATATCTTGCCTAGAGTGAATTCCGACTTCGGTTGTTTCTTGCTGGTCGCAAAGTTCAACAGAAACTTCTGGCCGAGATCCTCGAAGCTGCGGATGGATCTCGGCGGAAGGGAATGGAACCAAGTCTGGGCAGCTCCGGTCAAAGTAGTGGCGAAAATGCGTGAGATGATGGGTTCGTCAATACCTCGGACACACATTTGCATGTCAAACTCGTCTACGTGCACTTGCGGATCCTGGCTTCCATCATACTTGGACAGGAATGACCCGTCAAAGTCCTCCAAGAACTGAGCGTTAACTATTTGGTCGACGAACGGGCTATTGTTTTGATGACCCCGGCGGTACTTTCTCCGATATGTGCCATCGCCTTGATCAGGCCGGCAGATGGCCTCTATAGGTCCCCTTGCAGCGCGTTCTGTTATCGTAGTCGAGACAGCACAGAATGCCCCTTGCTGAGGATGTGATCTTCGCTCCTGGGCGGAATGGTACGTCGGTTCCCTATTGTCGGTCTCGGCAGCTCGGGTCGGTGTTTCGGGCCTTTGTCTTTGTCGACGTTCTTCCTCTCTTCTCTTGTTACTGCGTTCTTCCAACTGGGCGATGAGGTGCTGCCTGTCTTCTTGCCGCTGAAGCTCATACCGTTTCTCCAGATTCTCCATCCGGGCCAACAAAGATTGTAAGGCGTTTTGGATAAAACGTTGGGAGGCCTCTGGGTCGTCTTGTGCTGCCGGTGGTGTATTGGCCGGCACATGCGCTGCTGATCTCGTACGGGAGGAATCGGTGTGGGACAATACACCCTCTTCCACCCCATTCTCCGAATTCGGATTCCTGGGTGGTTCTTCACGTCTGGCGAGCTGGTGTCTTCTGGTATTAGCCATTGAGAGTTGGTGGGATTCGAAATTTATCGTCCCCACAGACGGCGCCAATGTTCCGTTCTGGAATGACGGAAATGTCCGACGAGTGTCGCCGAAAGCGTTGCTATAGGATCGGACTCTCCCCTGTCGGTCTATAGTGATGAGACCAACGACTGAAGAGAAGATCACACCGACACGGAAGCAATTGGGGTGCTGTGTGTGCCGTGTGAAGGGAAAGAGAGAGTCAAAAAAGTGTACCTTGAGAATGTCTGGAGGGTTGTATTTATATTGAATCAAGGGCCTTGGGCCTCAGCTCATAAATGACCTATTTACGGACAGAATAATAGGAAATAATGGCAGGATACGATTACTGGAATTAGAATTATTACATACCTGGTATAAAAGGATCTGATTACCAATCAGATATCCGAATTGATTGAGATAGATTCTTTCCTTTCCGTAACAAAAACGTTAATTAAAGTACTTGAATGACTAGAAGCAAAACAAACATAATTTATAAAAAAAAATTATAAGAACGAAAAAATATTAAATTATAAGAATGAAAAATATATTTAAAACTTTAATTTAAATGCAAATATGCGATCGACCACACTACGTGCGAGTTGTATAATCATAACTCCTTATTAATCTATTGTACCCAACAGCTACTAGTAAAAGCATAATTTCGTATCTTTTTTTGGACATTAAGTGTGCAAAAGGAATACTCGCCCACTTGCCAAGATATGCTTATATAAACACATAAACATACAATCCAATTCAATAAAAAAAAAAAAAAAGGCAATCCAACCTTTTTTAATAAATAATGTTAACTTTTTAAAAAAAATATTAGTCTTCTCTTCAACCACTCTTTCTTAAAGTAGATCCTGTTATTGGTTTCTTTTTTCTCTTCTGTTTTCTGATGTACCAAAACGGGTACATTAAAGTATAACTGCAGTCCTCAAGCAGTAATTTTAAAACTCGTTTTGCCAATTGCATATAGGGCTTCCGCAAATTATACTATGAAAGAGGCCATAAGAAAAGGGAATGTAAATACATACGGATGATGCTCATTTGAAATCAAATTGGGGAATGATTTTATCACACCATCTGTTCTGTTATGAAAAACTATTCTAATGTGGGTACGTATCACTTGCAATTAAACGATTTTGATCTAATGATGCTACTACCTCCTTGTTTTCCCCATCATCACCAACTTATAGACACCTGCAGCATACAAAACCATATATGTATATATGGACATCTACAGACATCTTTGTGAGAAATGATGTCATATGAAACACTACTATGCTATACAAAGTTATTCTCGCTTATCTTCCTCGAGATCTTCTCCAAAAGCATGATCAATGGCCTTCCGATCAAGCTTGGCTGCCACATCCCCACTTATCTTCACTACGTTGCTTGTCAGAGAGATACCCTCCTCATCAAAGTCATCTCCCGTTTCCTCCATGTATGCATATCTAGAAATAAAGATATAAATGCAATCAGTCTTTCCAGGAACAAATCAGCACAAAATCAGAAAGACAGCCCATGGAGGCATGGAGAGCAGGAGTAGTGTGCAAGAATGAGCAAGAGAGAAAGATACTTGTTTAATATAACATTATTGAATATTGATTTCTTTAATGAGTCAAATGTATAATATTTATAATTCAGAATTACTAAAATAGATTTGTTATTTAAACTAATTTGGAAATAACAAAACTAAAACAAGCAGGATGTTAACTTGTGAATGAATGAGTGCAGGTTAGCATTCGCTGAGTCAGATAAAGTAGGGACTACAAGACTAGGATTATCTGGACATAATATACATTAGCACAGTTAAATCCATCAACATAGTTGAAAAAACTGACATTAAAAATCTTCTAAGCAGTGGTTTAAAAAACTTGTATTGAAAATAACCCATAAGAGCTGGTTAGCATTCCCCTATGCATACACACACAAGGCCAGGTAGCAATTACAAGACTAAGATTATCTAGGCAACATATTCATTAACACATGTAGTGGTTTAAAATAACTATTTTGAAAATAACACATTAAAACCAATGTGCCTACCAAGTTCAAACCATAACTAATTCATACATTCTGAGAGAAGGAAGAATCTATGTGGAGTATCCACTAAGCTACAGGAAAAATCTGAACAGTGAACCAATACTACACATAAAAAGGCTTAGTATGGCCTCACCACAGGTATGGTTTGGAAATTTGAAAGAGCTGTGTAGGCTATGGGATACCGATAAAGCCAAGAAGAATAAACACTGTTTATTAAGCACTCTAATTCTGCCGGGGAGTAACAACACTTTATATGTGTCTGGCATATTAAAAACAGGAAATGATGACATAAACTACAGGTAAGGAACTACAACCTTTTTATCGTATGCTTTGAGGGGTAGTTTGAAAAGGGACATAGAGTGGAACAACTAATTTCTCATAAAATCAATTTGCATAGATGGTTTTTGCCTCATTTTCTACATTAGCGCACATGAATATAGACACAGAAAGGAAAGATAGAATGAAGATTAAATGGAAATTTGCAATTTTATCTACAGGTTAAAGGAAACTTGCGCTAGTGTATCTAATAGTTTAGGATGCAAACAAAATCCAACACCCACCTAAATGTGCAGTATATAAATCCAAGTTTGCAATGAAGTGTAAAAAAAAAAAAAAATCAGCAAATGAAGATCCAAAGCAACTTTTGCTATTGCAATAACTACTTCTAAGCTCATAAATATTAAAAACACATTATAAATAAAAAGGTTAACTACATTAGCATAAAAACAAGTAAACTCTATCACATTTACCACATCAAGACCATGGGAAGAACAAGTACCTAGTAGGGTTCCGAGAAGGAGCCCAGAGGATGCATATCACCACCAAGAGAGCATATGAAAGCAGACACCAGAAAGCCGGAATAATCCAAGCAATTTGCCACAACTCACTCAATGGATCAGTGGCATTGAAGTATAGCTAATTGAACACAGTAAGAACACCTAGTTAGCATCATCAACTCGCGTAAAAATGCATAAATGAAAATGTTTGGAAACTTTTACAGATAGAGTAAATCTCTAAATTTGTATATTTCTGAGCATCAAACATCTTTTTCCAAGAACTACCTCAAAGCCAATCCACGCAATGGACAGTAGCACAGACACCGCAAGTGTGTTTGTAAACTTTCGGTAGAGCTCCAGTTTAGCCAAGTTTCTCCTTGTCTGCATCCAAAAGTAACGACACAAATGGAGAACAATAAGAACAAGTTACACCTAACCACTCCAAAAAAAGCACACAAATCTTGGTGTAACCCAACCACACTCAACAGAGAGACCAGAGTTAACCATTATACACAGTCAAAACACAAGCCACAACAAGTTGGCAACGTTGCAATACCACCATAAACCAATCAATAACAACAACACACTGACACTAGGGACAGATAAAGTGGATATTTGCCTGCAGTTTCTCCAAGGTTTTGGACAAGGACGAGAAAATCCAAAGAATGAAGCACGAGTCAAGGCAAACCACAGGGAGCACCAAGAGCAGCTTAGTCTTCCCTGAGAAGTCATTGATGTTCCCCAAATGCTCAACAAGCTCAAGCGCCTCGGAGGCAACAATGTACAGCAGCCCGAGAAGCAGAACCCTGTAGGCAATCCCGTTCCCACCGAGCGTGGGACGGATGACCCCGTAGCCCATAGAGACTACCAACAGCAGAAGCCGCGACAGTGTCTTCTTAACCGATGTAAAAGTAACGGCCCAGAGTGTAATCCCCATGGGCCGAGTCCCAGTGGAGTTAAAATTGACATACTCAAAGTACCACACAGCCATCTCACACATTCCAAGGGCAATAACAGCAGTGATGTGATAATGCAGCTGTATAATATCCTTCCAAAACTGAACAAACCTCAAAAACCAACAAAGGCCGAGTAACAGATAAGCCAAAGACATGAACCCATAGAGGGTCATGAGAGGGGCCATTTTACCAGGTAAGTAGCCGTTAGGGTTTCGCCACACGGTCCTTCCCTGAATGGTGGTGCCCTTAAGGGAAGGGTCGCAGAACATGAAGTAGAGGTAGTACATGCCGGTGACGTTAATGTCGAGGGTTACGGCTTCCATCTGGACCTGTTCGTCGGTTCCATGAAAGAAGGTCTTGATGCGTTTGGGGAGTACGAGGTTGTCGGGGTTCTTCTGGATGATCACCTCGCCGAGGTTGCATTTGCGGTCTTTCGCCAGCTTCGGATCGCAGCAAATCAGATCGGATTGTAGGTACGAGCCCGATACGGTTCCGATCCCGAACCTCGAGGATTATCGCCTCCACCAAACCGGTGTTCGACTGCATCGTCCCTTGCACGCTCGCGGACTCGCGAGGACGCGTAAACGTCACCGTTTCGAACCTGAATTGCATCGAATCGAATGAGAATGAAACCCTAACTAAGTAAGTAACCAAGTAACTAAGTAAGCATCCAAGTAACCTGATGAAGGATTTGGAGAAGAGGGCTTCGCTGCCGCCGTGAAAGAAGAAGGCGTCGGAACGGTGAGTGAAGGGTTCTTTGGAGTAGTCGTGGATGGAGGCACTGATAATCGGAGTGAGTAACAGAAACAGAAACAGAAACAGAGGAAGCGCGTGACGTTCAAACGCCGTCATCGTCATCGTCACCGAACCATACAAAGTGTTCGTTTAGTGTGTTTGCACTTTTGGCAGCTTGATACCGTTTTTTGCTTCGTTAAAAAATAAAATTGTACTGAAGGTTAAATTAGATGTCACTGTCTATCACAAATCTCCTCTGGTGTATTAATTATTAGAGTGATGTCCCTTTTTTTAGAAACTTATTATTAAAATGGGTTTGTTTTTAAACATATTGCTAGTATCAGTCTCTTTTGATCAAGCATTAGGTGAATCAGTAATTTTGATTTGTTGTTTTATTTTCACATAATTCTTTGCAAAAAGAAAAATGGGAATGTGACATCCAAGTAAACCAGGAATTTAAATCTGCATCATTCTTTCGCGTTTAGGTTTTTTCGGTGGTCGTTGATTATTATTGATCGAAGCTAGCGCGTCAAAATTCATTGTCGGTTGACTAAGATGGATCTCAAATTCATCTTCTCAATTCACATCCTAACTCATGGTAGACATTGTAATATGTTTAGTAATAAATTAAATCACTTTTTGATAGTTGTAAATTTTAAAGGTTTTTTGTCATCACCATACAAAATTAAGATAAAAATTGAGAACCATATTCAGATGTTGAGTTTAAGATTTTTACTTAATGATCTATCAATAAAACTGTTCTCTCATTTATCTGCACAGACCTGAAAATAAGAGGATGCGGTTGTTCAAAAAAAAATTAGAGGTAAAATAATCAAAAATATGTCAGACTCTTTATAACCATTTCAACTCTTAACCCAGGCCCAATAAAACTTCATTTTACTTTTTTATTTTATTCTTTAATACAAAAGATTTGCTTTATTGCTGTGCTATTTTCTTCCACATTGTGGTGTGTTTTAGGGCATTTCCCATCGAATATGCTCAAGCAACTCATGTTGGATTTTTTAAGAGTATGTAAAGTTGTTTTTTCGATTTTCATTTTATGTCCAAATAATAATAAACCAAATAAAACGTCGCTAATGATAATAAAACCGCTTCCCCACTGCCCTTCTCACTTGTCCATTTTCTCCCGTCGCTCCGCCGTCACTCCACCGCCGCGTCGCTCCGCCGTCGGTCGCGTGTTTGCGGCGAGATCTACAACCTTAGTGTGAATCTGCGATTCTTCGAATCGAATCAGGTGAGAGCGTTGTGTGTGTTTGAGTTTTGAGTATGGCAGCGGCGGGAGATAAGTGGTGCGTGGTGACCGGAGGTCGCGGTTTCGCAGCTCGGCATTTAGTGGAAATGCTAATCCGTCTCAACGAGTACTGCGTTCGCATCGCCGATTTGGAAGCCAACATTGTTCTCGAGCCCGCCGAGCAGTTAGGGCTTCTCGGCCAGGCCCTACACTCTGGCCGGGCCCAATATGTCTCCCTTGATCTTCGCAACAAGGCCCAACTTCTAAAAGGTAACCAACTCTTCTCTCAACATTTCTGACTCTGACACGCACCACACTAATGTTGCTGTTGTTTTATGAGTAGTGCAGCGTTGGAGGGAGTTGAGGTTGTGTTCCACATGGCTGCTCCGAACTCTTCCATTAACAACTACCAGCTTCATCATTCCGTCAATGTGCAAGGTAAATAAGAACCTTACTCTTCTTCTGCAAGTTTTAATCCATCCGGCTAAGATCTTTTGGTTTTTTTTTTTTTTGTAAAGGGACCAAGAATGTCATCGATGCTTGCGTGGAGCTGAACGTCAAGCGTCTTGTTTACACCAGCTCTCCCAGCGTCGTCTTCGACGGCGTTCATGGAATTCATAATGGAAACGAAACAATGCCTTATGCGCATTCGGTACACACTTTTAGCGACTCTTTTTTTTTTTTTTTACTTAAATAACAATAAATATTCGAACGTGTTTATTAGTTTCGGCTTTCATTCTTTCTCTCATGGAACTTGAGAATGATATGATTATATATTTATCTATCGATCTTGTTATTAGATCGATTGGGGTAGTCCTGAGATGAATTCGGTTTGTTTCAGCCTAATGATCATTATTCAGCGACAAAAGCCGAGGGTGAGGCATTGGTTATTAAAGCTAATGGGACTAATGGGCTCCTAACGTGCTGCATACGCCCTAGCAGCATTTTTGGGCCTGGTGACAGGTTGTTGGTGCCTTCACTAGTTGATGCTGCCAGAAAAGGAAAATCTAAGGTACATGTTTTTCTTCCTCCTATTGATATAGATTATTTTATTTTCCATATATGTAAAATGTAAATTACCTTGGAAGTTATTTAGAAACCTAAATATGACCTATAGAAGGCTTGGAATTTGTCTATTGTATTGCATATGACTAAAAGGAAGCTTCATTTCTATTGGATCTGCTTTTATGCTCTAAACCCCACGCCTTGCAGTTGAGTGTAATGACATATAAGTTAATCATTAGCTTTTGACTGGGGCTTTTTAGCTTATTGACTGATGTTATGATGTGTTCAGTGGTGCTGATTCTTGGATCTGTTTGTGCTAAAGGTTATGTTTTGTTGTGCATATGTGGAGTCTTGATAAATAACTAATTTAACACTAATGACAATGTAATCTTGAATATTTATTAGCCTTAGGACCGACCATCTTGATGAATGAGAAACTATCCACAAATTGCATGAAGTTGGACTAAGACTACATCTTGGTTTATCACATTTGGAGGGATATGCACAACAATGATTGCAAAGCAATATGCATATTTAACTACTCATTAGCAGAAAATTTCTTCAACCTTTATTTGTTTCTCTTATTTATATTTCTCTCTTGACCAGTTCCTTATTGGTGATGGCAATAACGATTATGATTTCACATATGTTGAAAATGTGGCTCATGCCCATATATGTGCTGATCGAGCTCTAGTCTCAGAAGGACCAGTTTCAGAAAAAGCTGCAGGAGAGGTACCACTGAAAGATTCTGTTATTACTTATTATATACAGGGAAGATGATGATGATATATTTCACAGTTTGGACAGGGCAGCTTCATTGTTGAATGGTTGTTGGTTCTTCACAGGTGTATACTTGGGAAGATGTAAATTATTGATTAAATGATGACGATATGATGAAGGGTAAATCTCTTCATTTGGGAAAATGAGGAAACATGAAAAAATGCCTGTTAGGAAAGACTTGTCACTATCAGTGACCTAGTTTGTTAGACTAAGAATGAATTATTGCATTCTTCTACTAAAGTAGGGGGAAAAAGTGATTGATTTGCAAGTTAGAAAACTTAGCAATTGTTGTGGTATTTTCTAACAGATATTTGTTTTGTAGGCATATTTCATAACAAATATGGAGCCTATGAAATTTTGGGAGTTCGTGTCAGTGGTAGTGGAAGGTCTTGGATATGAAGGGTAGGTTCTTACGTATTGTTAAGCATTAGATATTAATCAAGGATTCAAAACACCCCTAATTTCATGCAAAAAATTGAAACTTTTCCTTTTTTATTAATATTTAATAATTTATATAAAATACCAATTTGAATCTCAGAAAAGGAGTATTTATAATCCTAGACTGAGCTAATAGTCAAATCCTTATCAAAACATAGAGGCTACCTAGAGATATGGAAAATTTTCCTAAACTTAAAATTTTAAATATAACATAAATTATCTGAGGTTATGCTAAGTCTGCATCACCCATGGGTGGCAGGTTGGAATTGTCAGATTATAAATAGAATTGCTATGTAATTATACTCAGTAAACATTTATACATCCTTTTTCTTTGGTTTGTAAAATTGTATGAAAGATGCAAATTTAAGTTGTGCTTATCAGCAGGACTAGGCTGAAGTTGCTGTCAATTTGGGATGTTGGATTATAGAATTTTTTATCTTGCTAGGCTGGCTAGTGGCTATTATTTCTTATCTATTTTACTGCATAATGATGACTTCTTCTTTATGTAAATTAGAATATTGGCTTCCTATTATTAATCAATTATTCATAAGTATTTATGTCTCTTGCTTTTATATTTAAAATTAATAAGGAACATAATTATGCTTTTTCGTTCAGATAAACAAACATGAACATTATTATGGCATTATCAATGCCACTTCTTGGTTATCTGAGTCATGTTACTTGCAGGCCAAGAATAAAGATCCCTACCTTTGTTATCATGCCATTTGCACATTTGGTGGAGTGGATATATAGGCTACTAGGCCCATATGGGATGAAGGTGCCCCAGTTAACTCCTTCAAGAATAAGACTCACATCTTGCAGCAGAACTTTTGATTGCTCAAAAGCAAAGCATCGCCTTGGCTATGCACCCATCGTAACACTACAGGTTCTATGAGGTTTCACTAAAGTTATAATATATATGCTCTATCATGGACATTCTTCTTGTTTGTTCATACTTTGAAAGAGAAAAAACATGAGAACTTGGCTAACTCAAGGCCCCCAAAATCACTGACGATAACAATTTAAGATTATCTAATATTAATATATATCATGAAGTCAAGTATGAGATGTTATTCTTAAATGGATGATATTTCAGTGTACCATGGTCCTTACATCTATTGCAGTGAGTGTATTCATTAATCCTACTTTTTGCCCGGTGCTTCTCCCATAATAATGAGTGTAATGTTTCTTGCAGGAGGGTCTGCGGAGGACAATTGAATCATACTCACACTTGAAGGCTGAAAATCGACCTAAAACTAAAAGAGAAGGTCCCTCAAAAGCTTCCATATATCTTGGAAGTGGAAGAGGTGTGAATAATCAACTATATGTATCTAACTTCTTTGTTTGGGCAATCTGGACTTGCTGTTTTTACAATTGGTCTGGGTTTATTGTAAAGTAGAATTAAACGGTTAACAGCCATATAAAAATAGGCACATGGCTGCTGCTCTTATATTACTGTATCGTATGTTTGATTGTCTCATGTGTCTAGTTAGATTATAATCAAGAGCATATTGATAGACATGTGATTTACATAACATTTATTTTCCAAGACAGAAATTTTGGGTAAAATTGTAACAGATAGTGCAGGAACTTGTAGTTATGCTCACTACTGCAGGTCCTTATCATATACTACCTATTATCCATATATCTCAATCTTGATAATTCCTTTTTTAAACTTGTAATAAAGCATGTGTGCTTGATGTGCTGGCTCTAAGAAGCCTAAAACAACAATTGAACAAAATTTTGAAGTTAATGTTTCTCACTTAATTGATTATCATAAATTGACCAGTTATTATCTGTTTGTGTGATCAATGCTATCAGATCTTTTCTACCTACTATACCAACACAACATTGTAACCCGTTCATGCTGGAAGTAATTTTATAGTTTACATTTATTTCTGTAAGTTTTTTTATTGATCTGCTAATTTGCAGTTGCCGACACATTGCTTTGGAAGGATAAAAAGCAAACTCTCATTGCATTGTTAGTCTTGATTGCAATATACTTCAACTTCATTGCATCGGAAAATACCATCATTAGTGCTCTGACAAAGCTTCTGTTGTTCGCATCGATCTTTTTATTCATTCATGGCATTCTACCTGCAAAAATGTAAGTACATTATGCACTGTTGAATATTGCAGTTGTCACACAATTAACTTGTCCATTGATGTCTATAAAGATAATCTAGTCGTTAGAAGCATTGGAGTTTGTAATATTAAAATAAATGCTAATTATTGCTGTGCTTTAATGCTTGTGCAGATTGGGGTATACTCTTGAGAAAATACCCAAATCATGGTTTCACTTATCAGAAGATATGTCTCATCAAATTGCTCTCTCAGTAGCCTCATCATGGAATACTGCTGTGAATGTTTTGAAATCCCTTGCTGATGGGAATGATTGGGTGCTGTTCTTCAAGGTATCTGTACTGCATTTGTTTTAAAATTTCTCTGAAAGTTTGTTTATAAGCAAGCTTACATATGCAGACAGTTTCTCAAGTATCAGAAGCCCTGACTCTCTTTCCCTTGCTGATTAATAGGCTGTTCTCTCTCTGTTCATTCTCAGTTTCCTTGGAGCCTTTTCACTGCAGAGCTTGTATACTATAGGTTCTCTCTCTCTCTCACACACAAACAAACATGCATGCGCCAACATGAATTTGTCTGCACAGAAAATATACTGCTATGCTTGCCTCCATTTAACTGGATTTATTTCTGCAACCAATAAAATTATGACAGGAAGCCAATGTTATATTTACTTGAATTCACAAATCACAATAGATTTGTGACATTGGTTGAATTTTGAATCATGTTTGATAGCTTTTTCATTTCAAAAAATTTCATTTGCAAATTGCAATCATCATTCAGATGTCTGTAGCTCTTTTTTTTTGGTTACCTCATTGAATAATTTGACCTGACATTCCTGAGGGTGACAAGGTATATGTCACACTCACACCTCATCGAATCACTTTTTCACTTTTTGGTGGGGCTGTTGCCAGAAGACAAGCTTCTTCGATGCCTCATATTATGTGTTTTGTTTGAATCCAGTACCCCAATGGGAATGATACTTGTTTGTTTTCTTTTTTGGGGTGAGGAATGATACTAATTTGTTTCTTGTCACGGTTACAGGGGTTACCTTTGCGTTTATAGCTTTCTACGTATACGAACAGAAGGAGGAAGACATTGGTGGCTTATTCATCAAAACACAGTCTCTTGGATGCAAATTGAAATATGATCTCACCAGGAAGCTTCTTTCTTCAAAGAAGATTGATTGATAGCTTTTGTAGCATTAGCTTTTTTCTTAGTTGCACCTTACATATCCGTTGGAGTTCTGTGTATGACTGTACAATAATTGTAATTTAATTGATTGATATTTAGTCAACTTGCAAAATTTTGTTTCTTTTTTTTTTTCGAAAATTCTTGCTTTGACGAGTTGTATTCATTACATTGAATTAATGGTGTTGGTTGGGCTATGTAGCTAAGTATAAATTAGAAGTAGTAAGGATGACTATGCCGACGGGTGTAGTACCTCCGGTGTTGATTCCCATTTCTATAAACGAGTATTCGTTATCGTACAGGTAATAGGTCATTTCAGATATGACAAATTATAACTGTTTTTTAATGTACTTTTTTTAAAAGAATCTTTTTTTTTTTTTTTACGTATAAAGAATGTCTGTTATTGACTATAATTTAATGAAAATTACAATTTTTTAATGAAAATTACAACTTTTTTAATTTTAACATAGGTAAAAAATAAAAGATGTGAGACCCATGATAAAATTAAAAAAATTCCCACACAAATGCACACTCAAATTTCACACAATTGTTTTCATTTCTTTTTTTACTGTAACCAAACAAGGGATAACTTTTTGTATAAAAGATGAATTTGTTAAGTGGGTTGATTTAAAAGTGTAAAAAAACATATAGTTATAGGATTTTTTAAAATATTTTCCTTTAATATTAACTGTTTATCTCTTTAATTTATTTTTATATATAATAAAATGTTAATCTTCCGTACACTATTAGTATGAGCGGCTAAGTTGTGGATGAAATAACTTTATATGTCTGTTATTCACGCATTCAATTGTTTTTTTGGGAATAAAACATTTGTTACTGATTTTTTGTCAAGGCAAATAATTGTTATTGATACTTAAATTTAAATCTATTTTAAATTAGTTTTATTTAAATTTAAAATAGTACACAACATATAATGCAGGCACAAAACAAGTATGTTTTCCAATAATTTAAAAGATAAATTTAACCTGTCAAATATGTTATTATTCCAAAAACATAAATCACAAAATTCCCTAAAACATATTTTACAACTACCTAAATGAAATATAAATTAATTTTCACAAATAATTAAAAAAAGTTATACATTTGAAATATAACTTTTTAAATAATAATTATAAAATTCACTAAACATTTTTACTGCAAGCTCGCTAAACTTATACTACATTAGGGGGAAAACAGACACTTGGTGTCTGAACGGAAAATATTAAATATATATGTATGTAATTGGTATAACCTGTTTAGAAAAAGATTTAAATAAAATTGAAAGTTAAAATAAAATTAAAAAAATTGTAATTGAAATTAGAAATTTATAATTATTGAGAATAGTTATAGATTATAATAAATAATTATGAAAAAACAAATACTATATATATATATATATATAAAAAAAAAAAAAAAAGAGAGAAACCTATGTTACCTGAACCCTAGATAGTAGAAACCAAACCCTCTCTCACACCGCCTCTGCCTCCATAACGAAAACACTGTGCTGTGCTTCCTACAGTCATGGCGGACGTCATGATAATGAAGGAGATCGAGGACACATCGCTTCGTCTCGGAGTGGATCTCTCCACTCTCGATCTCGACGCCATTCGCCTCCCTCCCGGCGAAGATTGCGGCATCGTCAGGTATCAATTTCTCTTGTTTTGGCCACTGAAACGAAACCCTAGGTTGGTGTTCTGACTCCGTTTCTTTTCTTTTGTATAGTGATGACGAGGAGGTTTACCAGGAGGAGAATCTCGAGTTTGAGTCTGGATTTGGTAACATCATTGTCGTGGATAACCTCCCCGTCGTTCCGAGGGAGAAGTTCGAGAAGCTCGAAGGAGTGGTTCGCAAAATTTATAGTCAAATTGGTGTTATCAAGGAGGATGGCCTCTGGATGCCGGTTGATCCTGAAACCGAGAAAACCCTAGGTTACTGCTTCATTGAGTATAATACCCCTCAGGTATACACGCACGCTCGCACTTTCTAAAAAAATTGTTGACCTAAATTGTTTGTTTGTTGTTAGTGATTTTAATAATGTTAATTGTGTTGTTGAAAGTGTTTTTAGTGGAGATATTGAATTGTATGTTTTTTTAATTTATTTTGGTGTGGTTAAATTGGGCTTTTATTATTTTTCTTAGGAAGCTGAACTTGCTAAAGAGAAGACTCATGGGTACAAATTGGACCGTGCACACATATTTGCCGTGAGCATGTTTGATGACTTTGACAGATTCATGAAGGTGCCTAATGAGTGGGCTCCTCCTGAAACTAAGCCATATACTCCAGGGGTAAGGTTCATATACTTGTATTTTAATGTATTATTGTATTTCTTTCTGTACATTGTAGCCATGACTTATGCCTAGTTTTGTCTCAATTGTTCCCTTTTGATATTATGATAATTTGGATTATATGATGGTTTTTGCTAGCTTTACATCCAATATATATAGGCACTGGCAACCTTTTAAATTGGTTCTGCTGATTATATTAGTATTTAGATGAATTATAAAGCACTTTAAGGTTTTCTCATGAACCTCCCTTTATAGCTGATTTACTTGTTGTATAGCTTAAAGTTTGAAAAACATGTTTGTTTTTTAGTTATGATTTATGATTTAGTAGATTTTGCTCCAGAACCTTGTACCTTATTGATATTTCTTATGCTCTTTGGTGTTGGGTATCTCTTACAGGAAAATCTTCAACACTGGCTCACTGATGCAAAGGCCAGGGACCAGTTTGTGATTCGTGCTGGTTCAGATACTGAAGTTTTGTGGAATGATGCCAGGCATTTAAAGCCTGATCCCGTTTATAAGCGTGCAGTGAGTGGACATTTTATTTCAGTATCTTGTACTAGTTAATATTTACAAGTGCCCTACTTTTACATGATTTTGTATTGCTACTGGCCTGGGTCTTCATGTATTTTTTTAATTACAGTTTTGGACAGAGAGTTTTGTGCAATGGTCTCCTTTGGGGACATATTTGGCCACTGTTCACAGACAGGGAGCAGCAGTCTGGGGAGGCGCTGCAAGCTTTAATAGACTTATGCGTTATGCGCATCCTCAGGTTTTCTTTGAGATTTGCTGTCTCAATGTTTGGCAATTTGGCTTTGGATTTTTTCATACTAATGATTATATTTATAGGTAAAACTAATTGATTTTTCGCCTGGTGAGAAGTATTTGGTAACATATAGCAGCCACGAACCAAGCAATCCCCGAGATGCCAATGTGAGTGCTTTCGTCTTTGTTTTTCTTTTATAGTATTTTAGATACTGTTCCTAACCCTGTCTTTTTTTTTATTTTTGTAGAGAGTTGTGATAAATATATTTGATGTGAGGACTGGTAAAGTGATGCGGGACTTCAAAGGAAGTGCTGATGATTTTGCAGTCGGAGGTGCTGGGGGTGTCACTGGAGTTTCATGGCCTGTTTTCAAGTATCTTTTGTTCTCTCTCTCTTTTTTTTTTTTAATCTAGCTCATGCAATTATTTTTGCATCTGTCATGTGTCTAATGCAGTTATTCATTCTTGTCATTATCTTTGCAGATGGAGTGGTGGAAGAGATGATAAATACTTTGCAAGGATGGGGAAAAATATACTCTCCGTTTATGAGACAGAGACCTTTTCTCTCGTTGACAAGAAATCTTTGAAGGTTGAAAATATAATGGATTTATGCTGGTCTCCAACTGATCCAATTATTGCTCTTTTTGTTCCTGAGATGGGAGGTGGTAACCAGCCTGCCAGGGTAAGTGTGTTTTTTCTTTCATGTACGTGGTTTAAAGTTTTGTTTTACTTGGGTATCATAATGAATGGTCATATGTTATTTATCAATTATTTTATGTAGATGTTCTTTGACATATTTATAGGTTAGTCTGATTCAAATCCCCAGCAAAGAGGAACTCAGGCAGAAAAACCTTTTCAGTGTCAGTGACTGCAAGATGTACTGGCAAAGCAATGGAGACTACCTCGCTGTTAATGTAGAGAGGTACACGAAAACGAAAAAAAGCACATACACAGGCTTTGAGCTTTTCCGTATAAAAGAACGGGATATACCAATTGAAGTTTTGGAGCTTGAGAATAAGAATGATAAGATCATTGCATTTGCTTGGGAGCCAAAGGGCCACAGGTTTGCAGTTATTCATGGTGATAACCCTAAGCCTGATGTTAGCATTTACTCCATGCGTACTGGTCAGAACAGCCGCGTTTCAAAACTCACTACTCTGAAGGGCAAGCAAGCAAATGCTCTGTTTTGGTCACCTGCTGGTCGCTACATTGTACTGGCTGGTTTGAAAGGCTTCAATGGACAGTTGGAATTTTACAACGTTGATGAACTTGAAACCATGGCTACTGCTGAACATTTTATGGCAACAGATATTGAATGGGATCCAACTGGAAGGTATATGGTCTATCGGAATGAGTAATGATATTGCTAATAAAGGCAGTTCATAGGTTAATCTTTTGTAAAATCAGTTTAAAATTGTATTTACCTTAGTCATCAAGTGTCTGATTTTTGCCACTTTACTGAAAAGTGCTTATTGTTGGTTTGTTAATTATCCCCTTTCTCTTTATACTGCAGATATGTTGCAACTGCAGTGACTTCAGTTCATGAAATGGAGAATGGTTTCAATATATGGTCTTTCAATGGCAAGCATCTATATCGGATTCTGAAGGATCACTTCTTTCAGGTACGTTGACATTTGCTCTTGATGCATTGTTGGCAAATTATACATGTATTACCACGGCACAATGAATGATGTGTATGTTCATACGGTGATAGGTTTGGACATTGTAATGCTCCATTTTTTAATCTATATTTTGGTAGTATAAATTTTTGTTGTAGCAGAATTTTACTCATCATTGAAATTGTTACTGTAGTCCTTATTGGTAATCTGCATGTTTGGCACTGAATGCCTTTATTGTGTAATAATCCTGTGCTATTCATTCATCAATCACACATTCTTATTTGTTTTTCTTTTGCTATATAGTTCTTATGGAGACCAAGGCCACCATCTTTCTTGACTCCCGAGAAAGAGGAAGAGATTGCCAAGAACTTGAAGAAGTACAGTAAGAAATACGAGGCAGAAGATCAAGATGTTTCGTTGCTGCTGAGTGAACAGGAGCGGGAGAAGCGCAGGATGTTGAAAGAAGAGTGGGGCAAGTGGGTTAACGAATGGAAGAGGATCCACGAGGAAGAGAGTTTACAGAGGCAAAAGCTCAGGGATGGAGAGGCTAGCGATGAAGAGGAGGAATACGAGGCAAAGGACATCGAGGTGGAGGAAGTGATCGATGTAACAGAAGAGGTCCTTCACCTTGAGTATGGTCAAGAGTGAGTTTTATAGCTGGACTTGGATTCGAACATTTTATTCACTTTTCGAGGTTTAGTTGGGCAGCTTACTTCGATTTCATCTTTGTAAAACCCAATTTTGTAGTCTTTCATTATTTTTATTTTTTTTATGTGGAAGGAATTCCTTTTAGTCTCAAATTTAACGTGAAAGACATTTTTGCTGCCTTATTTGGGCGAAAGTGTTCAATCATATTCCTCCCTTCCTTGGCACTAACAACATGCATGAAGAAATGTTGAGTTAGATTATTATATGTGGGTTTGTGCATAAAGGTTTTGATGTGATTGTACTTAGGGGTGTTTTTTAGTTTAACTTATTTGATGCATAAAGGTTTTGATGTGATTGTACTTAGGGTGCTTTTTAGATTTAACTTATTTGAGCTTATGTTTATAGACTAGTTTATCAAAATATTTTAATTTATTCTAATAAGTTTTAAAGTCAATTTTTTTATGAATGTTTTTATTTGATAAGAATTTATCGATTGAATATTAAGTTATTTATCCAAATGCATTTTCGGTCACATTGTGACTTGTATGTATCTACTCTCCTCCCCATTTTTTTTTTGCTAAGTACACTCTTCCCCTTTTTAAAGAATCAAATTATTTACATCACCTTCTCTTCCTAATTTATAAGTAGTTATTAGCTTATTTTTAATTGGCAAACAACGATGTATAAAGAAAATACATAAAGAGCAAGAATAACAAGGTTGGGAAAAAAAGGACACAAGTTATCCAAATCAAAATGAAGATAAATAAGAGATAACCCTAGTTACCAACAAGCTATCCCAATCCCACCTAAAATATGTTCTGCAGAAAGGATCGTGCCGTGGTCGTGGATCCACCAAAAGGAAAGATATATATAAACCGAGAAGAGTAAAAACAAATATATATGATATATCATCCATCACACTACCATGGTCAAAAGAATTGAACCTCCCCTGACCAAATATGCATTTCCCATCCTTAACTTGAACTTGCCTATTAAGTTGGCCTTAATTACTGATTCACAATATGTGGCCTTAATTACTCCCACACGCATGTCCAGGTGACACGTGCTGGTTAAAGAATCATCCAAGCCATGCATAGACTAACCTAGCTATTGAGAAGTGTGATTTATCACCCTTTATGTTGGTGAATTAAATTAAAGTAATGTTTTCTGTCCAGCTTCTGTTTTGAATACTTCAGACGCTTGTATATTCCTGCAAATTGTCGAAACCAGATACAGTTAAGATATAGTAGGAATGTAAGTACATGTAACGTGGGAACAGTGCATATTGGACAACTGGGTGAGTGAGATGGCAGCGAAAGGAAGCAATTTTGTTCAAACCAGCCATACCTAACACACTGCGCAAAATATTAAGTCTAGTTAGTGTGTGACACCAGATAGTACTTGTAAACACCTTGGTTCCTTTCACCAAATTGCTGTACAGTTGAACAAAATTATCAAAGAAACCAACTGTATATGCTTCCTATATATAATGCACACCCATTATCCCTTGTATTCTGTACGTAAGACATGCATGCACCGACGTAACAGACACACCTCAATGGAAATATTCCATACGTAGTAATTGCAACATCACTAATTTTTGTATCTTTTGGCATACTTTGTCCATGAATGGTTCTAGGGTGAAGTAGTAAAATAAGAGGTACACCGGTACCGGTGAAGCACTGAAAATCACCGTTAGATATATTAATAGAAAATAGGACGACTGAGATTAAAGAAGGAAAACCCGATTAACTGGTAAATTTGTAATAATTTGAATTTTTATAATTATTTATTCATTTTCGTCAACTCATCTGCACCCGCCCCCACTCTTCTGCAATTGATTTCATCACCGTGATGACAAATAGCTCTCACAGTGAGCTAGATCCAGAGATCACACATAAATAGATACAGAAGAATGAAATAAAAAGCCCCTTAGTCACTTCACTCACCAAATGAATCTCATGTTAATATCATGTAGAACGGCCATTTGAAACACAAACAAAATAATCAAGAGATGGTTTGATTAGATCGACAGAAAAAAAATCAAAACCAAAAAAATATTGTGAACACAAATTTTCATACTAAAAAATCAACTTTATTTTCAGAAATATTTTTTTTAATTTCATTTGAACTCTTAAACACTATGGTTATGTTTGGAAAAATTAGCTAAAAAACTAGTTGATATCTAAAGATTATGTTTGACAAAATTAACTTGGAAACTAAAAAGATAACTAATAGTTGGAAGCTGAAAGTTAAAAAATTAGCTTATTAATTATAAGTGTTTGGTAAAACTAGTTGTTAAAGTAGCTGAAAAGTGGAAAATGACAAAAAAAAACATGGTTTATTTAAAAAGAATAATAAAAAAAATGGATAAATATACTGAAGATAAAAATAAAAGAAAATATAAAAAGTTAGAAGTTAATGTTTTAAAAAATGTATTTTAAAAAATGTTATGTTTCAAAAAATGTTAGAAGTTATTATGAATTCTAAAAAGAGCTTGTTTACCAAATTGTCAAACAAACTTTTCAGTTAGTAAAAAAAGGTAGAAATTAACTAAAATGTCTTCTCGAACATAAATGAATGCTGATAGCTGAAAGCTTTTAAACTAACTTATTAAATCATAAATACTTAGTAAAACTAGCTCTTGAAATAATTGAAAAATGTAAAATGACATATTTAAAAAAAATTAAAAAAATTGAATAAATATTTTAAAGATAAAAAATAAAATACAAAAAACTAAAACTAACATTTTCAAAAAGTATTATTTCAATTAACATCAAAAAACATTAGAAGTTACTTTAAAAAAAATTGTTTATTGAATACTGAAACAAATTTTTCAGCTGATAAAAAAAAAGCTAGAAGGTAGTTGAAAGAATGTTGGCTCTATTTAACAAAACTAATTGAAAAGTTAAATGTTGGTAGTTAGAAGGTGAAAATTAGTAGTTGAAAGTTGAAAAATTAGCTTATTAAAATATAAGTATTCAATAAAAGTAGTTGTTAAAGTAATTCAAAAGTGTAAAATAACATAAAATAATAAATCATGATTTATTTAACAAGGATAATAAAAAAAATAGGATAAATATATTAAGGATAAAAATGAAAGAAAATATAAAAAATTATAATATCATTTTAAAAAAATGCTACATCAAGTAGGTTTAAAAAATGAAACTCAGCAAATTGATTTTGCACTATTTAGTGTCAAACAAACTTTTAAGTTAGTAAAAAAAGATAAAAACTAATTAAAATACCTTGTCTAACATGTCCAAGAACTTATAGGTGGAAGTTTTAACCTAACTTATTACATCATAAATATTTGATAAAATTAGTTGTTGAAGTAGCTAAAAAATATAAAATTTTATATTTTATAAAGTAAAAAAAATTGAATAAATATTTTAAGAATAAAATAAAATTAAATTAAAAAAATTAAAAACTAATGTTTTAAAAAAGGTACTCGTGTTTTGAAGCTTGCACTTGTATTGACGTGGCATGGCATGCCCATCCAAAACAAAAATTGGTAAAGAAACCTAGTTATTAATGTAGTTTATGGCTTTCCTCTCCTAAACTAAAGAATAAGACGGAGAGGCTTATTTAAATTTTCTGCTGCAGCTGAATGCAATCATGATGAGTAACTTTAATTAATTATCTAGCCCATGAATCTACCCGTCACTACAACAAAAAGCGAAATTTCCGACGGAAAGAATCCGTCGCTAATGGCGAAAATCCGTCGGAAATTTCGTATTTCCGACGGAATTCCGACGGACAAAAATCCGTCGGTAAAATGCTCGTCTGAAATTTTAACCGACGGATTTTTTTGTCCGTCGGAAATTTCCGACAAATAAATCCGTCGGAAATACGCTTCTGG